>JAWWEE010000037.1:4750343-4763128 GCA_035221455.1 Xenops minutus | reverse complement strand
TCTCTTCTCTTCTCTTCTCTTCTCTTCTCTTCTCTTCTCTTCTCTTCTCTTCTCTTCTCTTTTCTCTTCTCTTTTTTCCTCTTCTCTCTTCCCCTTCCTTCCCCTCCTCTTACTCCCCTCCCTTCCCTCCGCGTCATCTGTGTTTCTGTACTTCAGTTTCACGGGTCTGTTTGTTTATTTATTTTTATTTCCTCTGGGTTTAACACATAGCAGTTTGGAAACAAAGGGACTCCTAGTGCAACAAGGCAAAAGGTAATGAAACCTCTGTGGAAAAGCCTTAACTGGCCCAATCCTGGAGCAGGGAAACCTTGAAGTACAAAGGGAAGAAGCAGCTTTTTCTGTGTGTACTGATTCACCTACCCACAAGAAACTGAGACCCAACTGGTGCTTCCTCACAAACCAAACTTCTCCAAATAGCCTTTTTCCAAATAAACTTTCATACAGCAGTTTCTGTAGAGTTCCCAGTTCCGTCAATGTGGTGTGGACAGCAAAGCTCTAAATAATAACATCAGCAGCAGATCTGGCTTTACAAAAGCCAAAGCCACCAGTGAGTCCCTCAAATCCCTGATCTCTTCAGAGAGGGACAGCAGTGATGACCCTGGGATCTCGCCACCTCCCTGGAACAACCACCCCTCGGAAATACTGCCAAATAAATAGCCGAGCAGCAAGAACTAAAGCCTGGGAGATGTGATAAGCGAGGCTTTGTCTCCTCCTTCTGGGGATTGATGTGCAAATAGTGGCTGAGCTTTGCAGGCAGCGGAGCTGAGCGGGTCCCCCTCAGCCTCTCACATAATCCTCAGCAGCGGAGTGCGGGATCTCTGCGGGGAGCGCCGCATTTGCACCAACCCCAGTGAACTGCCCCGTGTTAATAAACTGCATTTGAGACGGGCTTTAAAGCCACCCGTCCCTTTCAAAATGCGCCTTTGAAAACTCAGACTCCCTTGGCTCTGTCTGGTTGGAGCGAGACACTTTCACGCCTTTGAGAAAATGGTTTATAATATATATATATATATATATGAGAGAAAAATAAAAGATAAAGGCTGTTCTCTTGTCTGCCTGGCTCTTTTTTTTTTTCTTCATTTTTTCTTTTTCCCCTTTATTTACCAAAAGTACCTCCAGGGCTAATGGCATTTTCTTTGGCCGCTGGGAGCACAGCAAGATTGAAGTCTGAAATATGAAAGCTTTTCTCTTGGTTTTTAACAGCTTTGGATCACTCTAGTTAACTCTCAGTCGCAGTTCAAAGCAGAACTAGAAACTGAAAGGCTGGTTCTGTTTTTCTATGAGAAAAACTATATTACTATAAATTATTTCTCATCCCGGAAAAAAATAGAGAGGCTTAAAATTCCTTGTCCTGGATGAAAAGTCAAAATCACTGAGACTTTTGTAAGCTGTGACAAAAAAAAATATAAAAAATAGTCTGCAATACTTCATTTTGATGAAAGTGTTTCATGCATGACCTGTTTTTCTTTTTAAAATATGTTTTTAGTGTAATCAGCTTAAGTTTCAAAACAAAATGACTTTGAATAAAAAGTTAAAACAAGTTGTCTTAGCCTCTGGGTCCGCCCCCCCCACAACAGAATAAATTTATCAAACTGGGTTTCTTTCTTCCAAGCATTTCAACTGAGATGAATCTGCCTTTTTCAAACTTTGAGAGATGTCTTAATATATTATTCCTGCCCAGCTCCTGCTGTTCCAGGAATAGTGAGTTTCCTGGGAGAGTCATGCATGATTTTGGCAGTGCAGAGGACAAATAGGGTTCAAAAAGGAGACTCTAAGTCTTAAGAAGCCGTATCCAATGGTGACAAGGACTCCAGCCTTCCCCAAACTTTGAGGACTTGGAGGTCTTAATCCTAAAACTAAGGGAAGGGTGTGTTAATGCTGTTGATCATCAAAAGCTGTGGGATTTCCAGCTTGCCTGCTCTGGTGCCAGCAGGAAATTTGTTATGAATGGCCTTTGACGTGTTATTTTGGTGTTCCCTCTCAGGATATAAAAGCCCAGAAAGAGCAATATTGGGCAAACTAATCCAATTCGTTGTAGCTTCTGAAAAACTGCTATTTCTATTCAAGCTGGCTGGATTTTGCCCTTGTCTCCACAAAGCTGGTTTGTTTGGCTCAGGCAGCAGCTCCTGAAGGGAAGTGCCAGTGTTTGAAAGAAGGAAGGAGCACTTTGCTGAATATTAGTGCTTCAGTGAGGAGTCATCCTCCTCCTGTGCCTTTCTAGCCTTTCCAACAGCAGAGGGTAATAGGGATGGAAAAGCAAAATCTTATGCCCAGTTTTAGGAGGACCATAGAAATTTTCTCACCTACCAGCTGATTTTATTACTGCTCTGTTTTTAAAGTAAAGCACAGAGCAGATTTTCTAGGAGCCACTCCAAGGGTTCAGCGCTAGAACAGAGAGATGACTTGATGCTCTAATCTTTGCTCTTCTGACTGTAATTTGCTCCATGATCATGAGCTGTTCATGTAATCCCCCTTGGGCATAGCTTCTCCAGGATTGGAATGAGTATTTATTTGTAGAAGTGAACTTAAAGAAATATCCCTGGAGTTAATCTGTCCAGCCAAATAAGGCCCAAAGATAAATGAAATGTATCACTCCTAAACCAAGTGTCTGCTGGGTGTACACCTTGAACTGATAGTAGAAATGGACTAATTTCTGTATTTTCCTCTTCTCCCAGTTTCAGATGTCCCAGGATTTCTGGTGGATCATCTTGAGCTTTTCATGAGCTTGAGCTGTGGCAAAATGGACAAGTAGGATGAAAGACTCTTTCCCCAGAGGGCATTTCCTCGAGGTGTTTCATCCTGACCATGACAGATGTTCTTGTACTGGATATCTGCAAGGGGGAAATCTATCCAGAGTCAATACATTTGAATTTAGCTCTAGTTGAATTTGTAGATGAAAAAAATGGGATGAAAGAACCCCAAAAGATTTGACAAGGAATTAGTTTTCCACTTAAGAAAAGAGCTGTGCTAGGAATAGTATGGAGGACAGTCTCTGGGGGGATAACAAAATAGAAGGGAGAGGAAAAAGGTGGATCCTTAAGGGAATGAGGCCTCAGCCTCAGTTATGAAAACAGATAATTTCACAGGATAGACAGATAATAGGGATGAGGATCCTGGGTCCGGGATCCAGCTGGGTCTGGTGAGATTCAGCTTGGCAAGCTGACACCAGGGAAGAGATTGCAAACACTTTCCCTCCTCTCCTCACCTTCATCTTCCCCAAAGTTTAAAGTTTACCTGCTAATTCCCTTATCAGAAGTTTGTGCTGAGAGCTCTTATCTGGATTTTACAGGCAGCTCCTGGCACTAGACCAAAATTAAAGGAAAGCATTTCACTCTTCTCCCGTTGTTCAATGAGGGTAACAGTGTAAGCCAACAATATTATTGTCATTAATGGGACGGGACTGTTAATGATGGGAATGTGTGTGTTTGGCTTTCAAATGAGACTTGCCATCTGTCCCTGCTTCTGACCTGGTGCAGCTTATTGGGTCTAAATTGCTTTTTAAAGCTGGTCAGAATGAACCTAAATTGAGACATTAAAGCCACATTCACTTGATCTTCCTGTCCCCACAGCCCTGCCACTGCTGGTGGCTGCCCTGGGCTCACTGGGAGGCAAGAAAACCATGCCCAAGACAAGGCCAGAGCTCCAGTGTGTCTGAGTTTGGGAGTTTTTTCTGCCATTCTCCCCAGCTCTCTCTATTTTTCTCTTTCAAATGTAATTGAAAGTAATTCTTTTAACTTTATTTATTTATCAGCTTGATACATTTGAAATTGCAGGCGCCTTCATCTCAGCATTCATTTCCTTGCCCTTTAATGTGAACCTGACTCAATTCCCCATCCCCTTCAAAGCTCTTTATTAGTTCTTCAGCACTTTCCCCCCACCCTCCCTTTCCCTAATTTCACCTTTCTCTTCAGCTGCTGTGCAGATGAGCAGCCCAGGGCTCAGGGCCAGGCTTGGCTGGAGATGCTGGATGTGCCACCAGAGAAATCTCAGCTGTAAATTTGGTGGCATCACCCCACATCTGTTAGGATGCAGTGGAGGGAAAAGGCAGCCCCAAAACAGCTCTCCCCAGGTCGTGCTGCTGCTGAAATCACCCTACACTGCATGGTGGAGGAGTCTGCCTTTCCTCACCCTCCACATAGTTTGTGGGGGCTGTGTCCCACAGGTTTTGGGGGCAGCTGGATCCCTCTTCCTCTCCTGTCAGCCATCAAAATTAGTCATTTTTGTGCTCTTTTTTTTCCCCTCTTTGCCAGCCACTTCTCAGTGGCCAAGCCCACAAGGCTTCTGCCATGAAGAGCAGGCAATTCCAGGGAGGTCAGCAGAGGAACTGACTGCAGGGAATGATTCAAAACAAAACCCCCAAAGTCCTTGATCTTTATGTGCAAAGATGATGTTGATTTTCTTCTCTTCCAGCTAGAGCAACTGAGGCTTGGAACAAGGAGGTGATCTGCTCAGTGTAACTTCTGTTCTAACCCAGGCTTATTTTCTTTTAAATGTCTCTGCCTCCCACAGCAGGAGCTGAGGTCCAGCTACAGAGCACTGAGGGGTTATTCCTGCAAAGTTCCAAACTCTGGCCCTGCATGACTCTTCCCAGACACAGAGTCGAAGCTGCCTGTAGAGAAAATAAACAACCTGCTTTGGATTTGTCTTGCTGGGAGTGGAGTTGCTTCTTTGCCTTGTCACTGAGATGTGGTGATTAAAGAGATCAGCTGTGGGCCTTGGGGCACAGTGAGGGGACCCAGACACTTTGTAAGCTGTCACCTCACACTGTCAGGGTGAGTCTGGTGCAGTGGAGAGCTGTGATAAGGCAGCTGCGTGATGGGACATTGTGCCTAAGGCACTGTGAAAGAGTCCATGAAGCTCGACTGATGAAAATGAGTCCTTTATTTTGTTCCACTTTATGTATTTTATTTTGCTTTATTTTGTTTTATTTTATTTATTACTGTACTGTATTTGGGCTGATTTTATTATTTTTCCTCCCCACCAAGCCTCTTTTCATCCCCTTATCTTCACCGGTAGTTGTAGATTAATGCATGTCTCGGGAAGATAAATGTACTTTCAGATCTTCAAAAGCCAAGGCAGCCTCTGAAACCAGTGTTTACAACCTCTTTGGCTGGTGACAAGGCAGGCAGTGTGACATGACCTTCAGCTGAGCCTCCAAGGTCAAAGTGAGATGCAGATTCTGGTCCCCAGGAGCACAGGGGGTACCAGTGCTCCCCGTAGCATGACTGGACCAGTCAGCCATGCAGTGTTTGCATTTACCTCTATTCCTCTCAGGGCAAACTCTCTCCCCTCTGCCTACTCTCTTTTTCCAAGTACTGAGTGAGAGTTTTGGGCTGCAGAAGGAAAGAGAGAGAGAAGATGGAGCCAGGGAGAGGGAGCAAGACAACCCAATCCAGGATTCAAGACTATATGGATATTGAGACTTTTACTCAGCCCTACATTGAGGATCAGGGCACACCAGTTGGAGATGTCCAGCTCCAGAGTGCAGTGCACTGCTGTTCTCCATAGAGAGAGATCACACCAGTTCTTGCACTCCTTGAAAGTCTGAAGTCCAATACAGTTCTGTCTTGGCCATCCCTGAACTTCCCATTATACATTAGGATAGTCACCCGTGGTCCAGGATTCTAACTCTGGCCTGGCTTTTCCAGACACCTTTCAGGTCTGTGACTGAGCCACATTCAAAGCATGGAAAATTATAGATTTCCTGAGTCCCAGTGTGGCTTTCAAATATCCATCTGTGTTTGCATTTTGCTCTGGCTCCATCCCTCACCATCAGGAGCCACAGTCTGGCATCCCTGGCTGTGGTTTCCTGATGCCACAAAGAGGAAGAGGAGGAGGGCTGGGGACAGCAGGTCATGCAGGGTCAGAGGAGCAGGGCTGTGTGTACAGAGCTTAAGTGGTGGCTCCAAGGCAGGAGAAAATGTAATTGTGTTTGAGCTATTCTCAGGCATTTTTAAGCTCATCCCTGTGAATTAGGGGCCGAGTGAAGTCATTAAACCCTAATCAAAAGCAGCTAATCAGGAATCAGTGGGAGATCTTCCAATTAATTGCGGCTGGAGCCAGAGGAGCTGCAGCGCTGGCGGCTGGGGAAGGAGGACAGAAGTAAGGAAAGAACAGCAGTGACATGTCTTCTTCTGCCAGTGAGAGACCTCAAGGTCACATGATGGGTCAGGGGATCTCAAAAGTATTTAAGGGACCTCAGAAGACCCACCTTCTCTTCCTGCCTGGAGGTTTCCTATGATTTCTGAAATGTGCTTTAAATCTGCTGTGGTGTGGCAAGTATTCTGCTGACCTGTGGCAATGAGGGTCTTACAACGGGTCTCTGCCTGTTGGAGGGGGAGAGCTCTCATATACAGCTGTTGGCAGAGCTCCATTACCCCACATATCTTTACATCTGAGACTCTCCAAGTGCTTTACGGATTTCTTAGGTAAATATCAGCACCTTGACTTTACAGGAAACTGAGTGACATGTGAGAAGTGCTCTGACATCCCAGACTTTGCTCAGGCTTTGTCTGCAGCCCAGTGAAGATTTCACTGCAGTTCAAATAGCGGTTTATGAGCTGGATGCAAGGTCAGTCCTGGCTGTGTGGAAATACCTTGCAAGAGAGAACACTCAGCTTGCATTTTCCTCTTCTGCTAATTTGTGTTCACAGCTAAGATGACAAGATGGCTCTGTGGAGGGTCACTGATAGTTAATAACTTCCCACAATCCCAAGGCACTACTCTTCTGATGGGACCATTAATGGGAGCAGCAACATTTGCATTGCATGTTCTCCTAAATTCAGCCAGGGTCATGCTTTTCAACCAATATCCTCCTAGACCCAAAGTCTTTCTCCTCACCAACCCTGAAGCTAGGGAGCAGCTGTATCCCAAGAAAAAAATCAGTGTGTGGTGTGGAGAATTAGGGGGTGTGAAGGTGGCTGGCCCCCTGTGCCACCGAGTCACTGGAGCACAATGCCACTTTGTGTTCCTTTCTGTTTTATGATAAAAAACCTCAAGGACACCATTGACTCGTCTCACTATTAAAGGCACCTGGAGAAGAGCAGAGGTATTCTTCTGCTTTTGGAAATTCCTTTGCTTCCTGCTCCAGAGAAATGTCTCTCTTCATAAATCTTATTGTACCTATAAAATCCCTTCCTGTTCTTTAGCTTCTGCTTGACTCCCTCCACCGTACCTGTTACACCATTGCATTCAGGCTGCACTATAAAAAGAATAAAGTGCATTGTGTTGGATCGAGCACGGCCATAAATCCCTGCCAGGCTGGAGTCGACACAAATTGAATTCCATCATGGCTCTTCTTTGGAGGGTTTGCCGACTGCCTTCTAAATTTGCCAGGCATGAGATGCAATTTAGTTTAAGTAACTAAAGTGGAAAGGTGCACAACATTGTTGTAGGGCATTAGCTGAGAGGTTTAGGTCTGTAGGAAAAAGGGCACTTCTCTGTCCAAGAAGACATTGCTGAGAAATTCAGATGAATGCAGACAGCAAGACTGAGTTCACATTTGCAGGTATGATCTGAAGACTTAAATCCCAAAAGGCAGGTTCTCTGGGAAGCCCAGCTCCTCACAGGACAGCAAAGTGACAGCAAGGTTTGATGGAACTCCAGGCATCTGCAATATTGCTGCTCATCTGCTCAGCCCTGCTTGTGGGTGTGTTGTAGGGGGAAGAGTGATCAGAAAGGTTTGCCATCTGGGTTGAGATAAATATTTCAAGTTCAGATTATAATCTAAACCGATTCCTGCTTCATTGCACAGTCCCACAGGTAAACATGTAGGCCTAGATGAGGAGGGTGGTGGGTCAGGGATGAGGACTGTCTAGGGGTCTCTGGTACTGACAGTGTGACCAGATGACATGTTCGATGACACTGGTTTCCCTGGGTCCCCAGGGCAAGACTGAGGCAGGAGTCTTAAAATGAGCACACCCAGCAACGTAAGAGGGGAGGTTAAGCATTACCAGGGCAGATAAGTTCACCCAGGGCTTTCCTTTCTGACTTAGACTTCCCTTCCCTTCCCATGTGTTGATTTCCAGAGGATGATTTAGCACCCCCTGCAATGTGCATAGAAATCTTCAGGTTTAAAGTTGTCGAGGTGTTGTCACAAGGATGGCATCCCTTGTGAAATCAGATGTCTTGCTCTTCCCTCCCTTGGAACCTTGTTTCCTGACAAGGTTTTCTTTCCTGATCTACCACCCTGTGCAGCTACTGCTTTCCTCACCATCTTTGCTGAGCTATTGATTTCTGCCTTGCTCACTTTGTGGATTTGGGAAGGGGGAGGAATGCCTCGAGGAAAGGTCAGGATAAATCGGCAATTTGTCTCCGCCTTAGTTTCTGCATCCCTCACTCGAGGTCTCCATTGCATCCTTGTCCTTGTCGCAATTTTTCTGCTAAATGCCATTTTTACCTTCCTCACAAGTCCCCGGAGAGCTGTTATTTATGGCTGGTGGAACAAAACCAAGTGACACAAGTTGGTTCCCATCCTGGAGGAGGATATCCATCATGGGGGGCTTTAGAGAAAGCCTTTTGTTTAATTATGAGATCACTCCTGTTCTCTCCAGTCTCTTGCCCCTCCTGGCCTCCTCTTGCATCGTATCAGTGAGGAGTCCAGGAGGTATTTCATTCTCTGCTGGCAACTCATGGTTTACTCAAACAGTTTCTAGATGTTCTCAGTTCATCTCCCTGCTGGTGCAAACTCTTCTTCATTGTTCTGAGTACTTAATACCTGGGAGGAGAGGGCCAAGTGTCATCCACAGCACAGGTAGTTTGGGAACAATAAATATCATTCTACAAATATTTTTGCAAAAGGACACACAGTGGCCCTGATTTCTGTCTTCTTCCCCTCCTATGTAATCAGGATTTTCTTTTGCTAAAAAGCAAAACAAAGAGACTAAGAGTTTCACTGAATGAGCATGAGAGCCATTTTTAGCAAATCCTCCCCTATTTGCTCTGTGATGTGGCAGATGCCTCAAATGTTTTTGGCTTTTTTCTCCTAGATACCAAATAACACTGTCTGGAAATGCATCTTGAAGTATACTGAAGTTTGTCCTCTGTGGCTCATAGAATGGAAAGTCACATCCCAGTGACAACGGGCAGGTAAAACCCCTCTTGGGCAAGTCCCTGCACAGGGCTGAATCCAATATCTCCCTCTCCCTGGCACATGATGTTTATTAGGGTCTCAGAGTTATGAGAAGGAGGAGAAGGTTTTTCTGGCCTGGACCTCTCAGAGCCAGAGAAATGGATGGTTCTGGCTGGAACAAGGACATTTGGTTTCTCTGAGGCGCTGACATCTCCTAGGTGGTGGTATGAGGCATCAGGAATGGAAATGCACTTCTCTAGGAGAGGGAAAAGCCTGTGAGCTCAGACTTGACAATAATTCACCCGGCTGTGTGTCTGGCCCTGTGCCCCAGGAACCCTTCCCAGCTCTGCTTTGCATTTTGCAAAGCATTTCTAGAAATGACCGGTTTTCATGGGCATGGCGCGGTGTGATGGATGACTGAGGACAACCAGCGAGGATATCTGTCTCCACCAAGGCTCTGTGAGTCAGATACCCCGTGTCTAGCTGCTACTTTTCCTGCCTTAAAAGCCTCAATATTCTCCACTCAGCTCACCTTCCTGCTCTTTCCTGGTCTCCAGATCCATTAGTCTGTCTGGGCTGGTACCCATTAAACTGCTGAACATGGGCTACTCCAAGCAATCTTATCAGTGCTGAGGCTCTTAGAGGCAGAAATAGTAAGAAACTGAGTCACCAGTGCAGGCAGTCTGGCACTTGGATTTAGAGAGAAGTTTTTTAAGGGCTTGTTCTTGTTTGTGGAGAACCACAGAATCTGCTGTGGACAATATTTTATTGCTGTGACAGTGGTTATTAATAAATAGTTTGCTAATGTGAAACAGCCGTGTCCTGGATTCAGAAGTCTTGAGTTTTGCAAAGTTTCCAGCACCAGTGGCCTCTGTGCCAACTCCCAAATGCAGAGAGGCTTCTGAAAGGGGACTATTGCTGCCTTACACCCCCAAGTGAGGAAACTGAGGCACGGAGTTTCAAATCTTTTGGCGCCAGGTTGCTCAGGCAGTGCCCATGGCAGGTGGACCTGCAGATGTGCCAGAGGGCTCATACCCTGACTGAGATGCCTTTAACCTGACATGTAGGTTTTTTTTCTTATACAGGTATTTCCATAGTGTTGGGTTTGTTTGTTTGTTTGTTTGTTACTGCTAATGGTGCTGAAAAAAATCCCCAAAGCCCCAAATCTTTGGGACCATTTGTTAGTGCCTTGGCTGGGACATGTTACAGCGGGAGGGGTTTTGGGGTCGGTTTGGGATGCAGGTGCCCACAGCTGGCCCTGTGAGCTTTCCTGCTCTGCACTGTCAGCACAAGTCTTGTTCTAAAGCATAAATGAGGCTGCAGCAGGAGCGAGGACAGGGCTGGATTCCCTGTGCCTTGAAAAAGCCATGCTGAGCCAGCCATGATTAGAAGCATCCTTGTACAGCTCAGCACGAGCAGAGCCCAGCGAGGTTTTCCAGGCTGAGGGCCATAATTTGGTAATTACTAGGTCTGATGGGAAGGCAGGGTGGAATCTGCCTTTTATTCTGAATTTTTACCCATAAGAACTTTACACATAAGAAGCAGCTGGATAGTTTAAGCCCTGAACCTCCTGGTTGTTCTTTGGCATCCTTATTCCTTCTTAGGTGCATATTTATCTTAGATTAGATCCCATGTTTCCTTGAATGTATTTCTGTGCTTATTTGTTTGGATCATCTGTTAAATTCCTTGGAATGAGTCTTTTCAGAAAGGGATGTCTTTTTGCATACTGTGTGAAAGACAGAATCTTATTTGATGTATCTCTGAAGGCAATAAAGGCAGTTTTACAAATCCCAGCTCTACCTCTGGATAAAGTTCAAAACTTTGCCTGGACAGCCATCCTAGAAAGCAGGTCTTCTACCCTGGGAAAAAAAAAATTGCTTTGTCAGTTTAATTTGCTCTCAGTTCATCAAGAAAACTGGGAAAACTGGCCAAGAGTTTTATTGGTACATCTAAGTCATAAAAATAATAATAATAATAAAAAAATATTAAAAAAGCCATTCAGCCTTTTAACTGATACAGCTCACACTGGCCAAACATATACATGCACACTTGGCCTTTATATGGGAGTGCTCTAAAAATGCAATAATGGAGTGTTGAAATGAAGATGTTGGACCATAGCTTGGCTTTATGAGCTCCCAGGTGAGAATTTGCTCACTGGTGGCATCTCATTCATCTGTGATGTCGAGGTTTTGTCACAATTCCCAGGAGAACAAATTGTCATCTAAATCAAAAAAAGTTGGGGCCAGCCAAGACATGGGATCTGGCTGTATTTATGATAAAACTAGGAATTGTACATGGAGAAATTCTGGGCTTTGCTCCCTCCTGTTAATTGAAAAAGAAAATAAGGCAGTTAATTCCATTTTGGGTGAGAATAAGTCTGTTCTGTGGATGAAATGACTGGAGATCCTTCCCTCCTCCCCCCCCCCCTTTTTGGTCCATGCAAATGGTCTGATAATTTCACACTTGGACTTTGGGAATTATTGGTACAAATCCCTTTGCACTGGGTGGAAACGCATAACCCTTGATGCCTGAAGTTGTGTTTTTCCTGGCCTCCCAGATGGTGCAGGAGGGACCCTGCTGGTTGCTGGCTTCTTGCACAGCACACAGCCACGGCCCTGGGAGACTTTGACTGGGAAGGATGCTGATTGCTGTGAGTGTTTATTTTTTTTTATTCTTAAGCCCTGGGTTCTTTTCTTATTCAGTGTTTTCCTTAAATCTCTGCAAAGGGGCTGCTCACAGATAATGGGATGCTAAAAGTTCTCACCTACAGCCAGAAAAGGAGTTTAGAAAGATGTGCTGAGAGCTGTGGGATCAGATGTATCCAGGGAACCTGGGACTGGATTTTCTGGTGCTTAAAAAGCATCATTCAAAAAAGTTCTCAGACATGACCAGTCTGAATCCGGCATGAAAATTAGCTATGAGTTTAGAAGTCTTAATGAAGGCTGGAAACCTGCCTAAAAGGGCTACTGTGTGGTGAGTGGTCCTGGACTTTTAATTGGTGTTCATTCGAGACCTTTTCACTCTTTGGGGAGTCTGCTTTGAATGTGTAAGAGATGTAGAATTTTGGAACTTTCCTACGGAACAGGAGTTGTCACATTTTCAGATTCAGAGCAGCCAAGAGTTTCATCCAACCCATTTGTAATCCCTTCATTTAGATGGAATGAAGCGTTTCATTCTGATAAGGTCAAAGCATGAAAATATGAATATATTAAAATACCTGTCAAAGTGAAGGTAATCAAAATGAGAACTGGAGCAAACACTGTTGAAATAATTCACTCGTTTTTCCCCCCCTGCTATAAATTTCAGTACTGTGGACATATCCTTATGAAATGTTTTCATGGGAAAACTCTATTTTGCTAGTAGATAGCTGCCCTGACCAAAATAATGATTTTGATCAACTCTTGGAAAAATAGAGGCTTTGGAAGGACGATGCTGAGATTCTCTAGTGCTGCAATCAATCACATCACTGTCTCCAGGGTGGAGGAAGGTCTGGCACTGCTGGTGTTGCTGGTGTGACCTCAGTCACTCAGAGGTCCCTGGTGACCCTTAAGCTTGGGGCTGTACAGTGACTTTGTGAGATCATAGAATCCTGGAATGGTTTGGGTTGGAAGGGACCTTAAAGATCATCTGATCCCACTCCCTGCCATGGGCAGGGACATCTTCCACTAGCCCAGGTTGCTCCAAGCCCTGTCCAACCTGGCCTTGGACACTTCCA
>JAWWEE010000037.1:4652751-4750243 GCA_035221455.1 Xenops minutus | reverse complement strand
CAACCTGGCCTTGGACACTTCCAGGGATGGGGCAGCCACAGCTTCTCTGGGCACCCTGTGCCAGGGCCTCACCACTCTCACTGTAAAAAGCTTTCTTTCTTCTATCTGATCCAAACTGATCCTTTTAGTTCAAAATCATCACCCCTTGTCCAATCACAACAGACTCTGTTAAAAATGTTGTGCCCAACTTCCTTAGAAGCCCTTTTCAAGGATTGGAAGGTACAAGGAGCCTTCTCTTCTCGAGACAGAGAAGAGAACATTGTTCTCTTCTGAACAATCCTAAGTCCCTCAACCTTTCCTCATAGCAAAGCTGTTCCATACCTCTGATCATTTTTGTGGCCTCCTCTGGATCTTCTCCAACAGGTCCATGCCCTTCCCATGCTGAGGACCCCAGAACTGGAAGCACTAGTCCAGAGGACTCACCAAAGTGGAATAGAGATATTGGGATTTAATCCATAACTTTCCTCTGGCATCTCCATAAAGACCTTCTGGCATCCTTAGACATCATCCTCAAAGTTGCACTTGCTGTCCTCTGCCCTGTAGGATAAAACAGTCATTCAGGAGGAGGGAATGCAATTGCAAATGAACATCTGAAAATTGATCCAGGCTATAATCATCTGCTCTAAAGTATAGGATTTTAATTGTGTCTCTCCTCCTCATTCCATGGCAGTCAATCATTCCCTGTCGAGTCGGTCGCCGCTTCTCTCTCCACTTTGTCCTTCTTGGTACAAATCCAGTCCTATAAATTTCTGAGCAAAACATAAACACTTTGTCCCCTTCCATGGAAGTTCCTTGGCTGCTTTTTCCCAACCACCACCAGTGTTTCTGTGCCACCACCATCTTCCACCATGAAGGGGGATCTATAAAACATGACTCATAAAGGGAAAGAGATGGGATTTGACTCATGAAGGAAAAGAGATGGTGGATAGGTGCAAAAAAAGATGGATGCCCCCTCCCCGAAAGATAATGAAACATGGGCGGAAAATGAAAGAGATTTAAAGCAGCTATCAATCGGTTGCTGTTCCAGCTTTAAGAGCTGTTGAAACAACATAATAAAAGGCAATAAATAAGAGATTTATGACCTACCTGCTGGAAATAGCTCATTGCCTCTCTGGTGTGGGGTGAACACAGCATGTGAGGCTGGGGGGAATCACTGGCCACCTGCCCAGTGAATGCACGTGGCCCTGTTATGGGGCTCTCTATGTGCCCAGGGCTCTGTCCTAAATCTCCTCCTTCCCTCTTAATCCCCTCCCCTGCCCCTCTGAACCCCCATATTTATGGGGTTGGCGTTTGGTGTCCTAAAGACTCGTTTTTGTTAAGTTTGACTCAGAAGCCCCAGATGGTTTGTTGCGATCGATGGCAGCAGGCTGGAATTTTAAGGGCCAGGTATTTTACCACGGGGGTTGGACCCTCGAGCTAAATCTTGAAGGCAGGGAAGGTGAAAACATACAATACTGCCTACGGCAGCCTCGAGAACGGCTTGTAAACTGCTGGCACATATTTAAATTCCAGGAAAATCACCGGGGGGGAATAAATCTACAAAAACAAAACCAAACTGAGAAGAAGAAAGTGAGTGGCTAAACACGGAGATTTCTAATGCCTTCTTCAAGGCTGAAACTGCCCTTTTAAAGAAAATACAGATTTCTCTCCCTCCCTAGCCCACAGAGGGTTGAAACTGCAGACATTAGCACAAAATCGTGGGGAGGCAGCGTGTGTCTGGTGCAGGATCGGGGCTGTCGCAGCCTTGGGTGGTTTAAGCACCATGGACAAGGATTGCTCCAACCCCGGAGGTCTGAGGAGCCTGAAGAGGTGAAAGACGGGACGGGGAATGGGCATCTACCCCTGAAACACCTGCAGGAGAAAGTGCCCTGCGTGAGAGCGGGGTGTGCTGGGTGTTGCTGTGCTTCTGGCGAAGCCCTGGCACAAAAGCTGCTCTTACAAATCGTTTTGCCCTCCTTCTTCCTCGGGCGGAGTTTGCCGCTCCCGCCTGTCGCTCCTGCTTCCCGGCCGGGCTCGAGGGCTTTTGTTTTGCAAAGCACAGTCACCCTGACAGGTGACAAGAGGAGCTGTGGCACATCCGATGCTGTTTGTTCTCTGCGAGGGAGGTGGGGAGGAAGGCGAGGGCTGAGAGGGGTAAATCAATCCACTTTATGAGAAGAGCGATGCGGGATGGCACAATGCTGTAATCCAGCGGAGCCGGGGAGACAGATCTGGGACAGAGAGAGGAGGGGCTGCCCTAATCCTGTGTCCCTCTTAAATCCCCAGCACGGAACAAAGCCCTTGTTAGCAAATAAGGATGGGGGAGTGGTAGCAATAAGCTAAACAAATTCCCTTAAATTCAGCTGTAATCAAAACCTGGGAACCAGAGCCCTTTCATGAACACCGGGGAACAAGATTGTTCTAATTATAAAAGCCCAATCAGAGGGACCAGCAGGCATGAAACTATGGATTAATTCAGCTGCTTGAATGCCAATGTGTGGCAGAAAAGCAGCAACCACCTCCTCCCTCTCTTCCTCCCCTGCCCTGGAAGGGGTCAGAGCCTCTTTATCTGGCCTTGCTCTGGAAAGGGCTCCTGCTGACAAAAGGGGACAAAGACCAAGGGAAGAAATGGCTTCATTTCCAGGGCTTTCCCACATGTGCTCAGGAGCCTCTCCTTGGAGTTCAGATTATGGGGATGTGCAGGAGCTTGTTTGTCTTCTGTTTTCTCCCATATCTGTGAGTTCATCTACAGCTCTCCTGCTTCTTAGCAGGGTTATGGGCTGTGTCCATCTATTCCTACCCCTTTTTCCTCCTTCTCCCTCAAAATAGTTCCTGCCTCCATAAATGCATTGTAGCAAAAAAAAAAAAAAAAAGAAAAAAAAAAAAGAAAGACAAGTTAAATTTTTGAGAGCTGCAGGTTTGAAAACTGTCAGGAAAGGATCTGGGAACCTCAAAAGCAAAACCCAGCAATTTCCCTTTATTGCAAATTCAAGGGTCATGTCCTCCCTAAGCTATGGCTCTGTCAGAAAGTATTTAAGGTGGATTAAATAATAAACTATGGCTTCTCTCAAATGGTTGTAGCTTAAGGGTTGGCTTTCTAAAACTTCTCATGGGAACTCCAGAGGTAAAAAAATTCCTAATTCATAAGAGCCATAGAGAAATGGCATGGTGTGGGTGGTTAGAAACTGCAGGAAAATCTCCTTTTTGTCTCCTAATCACAGGACAATGAAAAAGATCAGAGTTGACAATGGTCTTTGAAAAGATGTGTTGGAAATGTGAGTGGGGAGCTCTTCCACACCTTGGAGAAAGCCCTGCTGATGGCTGGGGAGAGAGTCATGCTTGCTCTCCTTGAGGGGATTCCCACCCCAGGTCACTATTTCTGCTTCCAGTGTTTCCTCCTCTGCTGCCACCTCTGGGATTTCCCTCGTTTCAGTTTTTCACTTCACATGCAAAAAAATAATAAAAGCAAATCAAACCCCTACTCCTGTCCCAACCATTTCTCCAGGCCCACCTGCAGCAGCCCAGTTTTGAGGCAAGAAACGTGGAGTTAATGGGAATTCTGTGGATTTACAAACAAGCATTCAGAGGGGAGAATGTGCCTATTTATTTTCTAATACACTGGTTTTAAAAAAAAGGCTTTCTTTAATTGCATTTGGAATCTATTCTAACGATTTGCCCAGGAGAGTATTAAGATGTCAAGGCTTTTTCATTAGTAATATATCCCCAAACAAAATCTTTGTTAAGATAGGTTAAGGCAGTAAATAGACCATTAATTTACAGGAACATAATTAGTACCTTGCAGTTATTCATGGAAAGAGTAGGATTTCTTTTGTTGTTACTCAATGGCAAGATTTAAAACAAATATAGAATCAGTGGGTCAAAAAACACAGAGGCCAAAAAGCATCAAAGGTATTGATTAAAGTTTCAACAATAACCTTAACTCTGCCCCAGTACCAAAACCAACATCATTTACACCAGCAAAATACATTCTCTCAGTGGTAAATAATGAACACAGAAAACAGCAGCTAGTTTTGAACAAATATCAATACAGAGCTGTAAAATAATACATTCTAAGGGCTAGAGAGTGTATTCCTCATCTAAAATTGGAAACTGTATCGAGATATTTCTTTTATTTCTTTTTCTGTGAGATTGGTGATATTAGTCTTTCCAAATAACACTATTTTATTTATTATTATTTAATTGACACTTTTATCTTTGCAACTTTGACATCATTTGGATTAGAGAAGCTGAAAAAATGTATCTTGTTGGGTCAAGGTCTTCTACTTTACAGTCTCAGAATTATAAAAAATATTGAAAATATTTCTAAAATCAAAATTATGCTTAGATTATTCTTAATTATAGATCATTAAAATAAAGAAATTTTTAGTTGACTTCAGACTGAGGGAAAAACTACTTTTGTGAAGATTTCTATATCTTCTTATTAACAAGTTTGATTTCACACAGTCCAGAAATCAAGTTTGAGCCAATTTTAATGTTTTTATGTGTATTACTGCAACTTGCAAAGCAAAATGAAATTCTCAGGGGTCAGGAGCTGTACTCATAGGCCAGTAAGGCTATAAATCATGGCCTTGCTCAACAGGTTAAACACCAAAGTGTATTAGACAGCGGTTAATACTGCAGTTTTAAATAATACTGAAAAAAGAAGCAGCAATAAGGTTATTATTTGCTGGCCCAAGTAGTTCAAAGTTCAGCTACATCACGAGATGAATGTGTTATTGCTTCCCAGACTAGACCTCTTGGTAGCAGCTAAAATGAAAACAGAACTAATAAAATCTCACTGAAAATAAATAAATAAATAGATTTTAATTTCGTAAATTATATTCCATTACTTGTTTCTTACTGTTAAAAGCATTGAGGTGCTGTACAGGTGGGTAGAAAATCGTGTTTCCTTTATGAGACTTTTCCCAGTAGTTTCTCTTTTAAATATAAAAATGATTACTTTTTTTATTTAGTGGTAAAAATGGCTGCCAGAACAATTTGTAGAGAAAGGTCTTGGGAAACTAAATATTCAGAGAAATAGAATAATTTCCCCATTATTTGCTGGAATTGTTCTTCCAATGACATTTAAAAGGAGCCCAGAGTTAATTTTCTCTTGTTACAGGTTGTAACTGCACATTTTTGAGCGAGATGCCAAAGCATGACACTGGAATTGGGGGAACTGAGGCAGGGAATGGTTTCTGGCTGCAGAGGGAGGCAGCAGTGCCACAGCTGGACATGCCCACAGCAGCTCCCTCATGGCATCAGGGGTGGCATTTCCCTTTCCCCACCACGGCACTGGCTCAGAGATCCCCCCAGCAGCATTGGAGATGCTTGGATGCAAATCCTGGCACTGCCTTGCCTGCCTCTGCTACCTCCAATCCAGACAGGTTGACAGCAGGACAGACTCCTGCTGGGACAGGGCTACAGCTTGACCCTGCAGATGGGGAGGATGGAGCGAAGGCTCCCTCTCGGAAAGCTCTGCTGCAGAATTTTAATAAGGACAGGAAAAAATAGCGAGAGACAGGGAGAAAGGGATACATTGCAAAGAACCTGACCTTATTTCCTCAGAGTGTGTGACTAAATCACACAGCTAAAAATAGGTAAGTGATTTGCTTTGATGCTGTAGGATTTTGCTGATACCGCTTTTGTTACACGTATAAATATAGAGGTTTAATATAATATTTCCCTTACTGCGGTGTCTTCTATTAAGACAGTGCTAAAGTCTCGAGAGCTGCTGTCTCTGCCTCCTGCTTTAAGCTGTGAGCTACAAGCAGAAACTTCTTGGCTCTGAAACTAATATGCTGTTGGCCTTTGGGAAAGTGCAGCAGAAATTTCTTCCTGGAGGGATATTTAGTGTCAAGCATTGCCCACTCCTGCTTCTCTGTGACAGTCACTCCAAACCCAGTGGAAACTTCCCTGCTTATTTGTTATGAGCGAATTCTTTGGAAAGTTTTGGTTCCAGTTTCTCCAATATTTTTTAACAGGGAGGACAAAACCAATCTGCCTCTGGAGGGATTCCAGCAAATTGTCCAGGTGGAACTATGAGAATCACTGTGAGGTGCCCAGAGTTGGGCTCTGTGGGTGATGGAGACGAGAGCAGTGACTGGTGGGGAATCCCAGAGGTCAATCCTGAAGCCATTGTTGTTTCACATCTTCATTAAAGCCCCAGACAATGGCCCAGAGAGCACCTCAGTGAGGATGCAGAACTTCGAGGAGCAGTTAGTTGATAGACCAGCTGGTTGTGGCACCATTCAGAGGGACCTTGATGGGTTGGAGAAATGGGCCAGCAGGAATCCCAAAAAGTTAAATAAGAGAGGGATAACCCTTTACCTGGGCAGGGATGACCCCAGGCACCAGCACATGCAGAGAAGGATCCTGCTGGGCACCAGGGTGACCAAAAGTCACCAGTGTGTCCCTGTGGTCAGTGGGCAAAGGGAGGAGTCCCTGCAGCTCCCCCAGCCCTGGTGAGACACATCTGAATGGTGGCCTGTATCTGGCTGCTCCAGCTGGCCCCACTCCAGCATCAGCTGGATGAGATGATGGTGATGGTGCAGAGGTTTGGTGAGAAAGCAAAAGCTGGAACTCTGCTGTGAGTTCCTCCATGGGGCTTTAGCTCAGCTCGCCCCATACCTGAATGTCTTTTTCCTTGTCTGACTGAGCTAAGAGTCTGCCCTGCTCAGTGTCTGAGGCTTGAAGTGTACAAATGGGGAGAATTATTCAACACCAAACAATTATTCTGTTGCATAAAACTCATGTTTGTTACTGAGGAGCCTATGCTGAATGCAAACCTGCAGACAGAACTGTCAGGAATCAGACAAAAAAGAGTCAGAGGTTTACTTGAATTCAGAGTGGATCATCTTCCCCCTGCCCATCTTCTTCCATTTAATTTCTCTTAGTGCTTTCCCTTGTTCCCCTCCACTTTTCTTGTTGCTTATTAAACTCTCTGCTTTCCCACAGAGGTGCCAGGCCCTCCACCTTCTGGATGGACTCTGAAGCTGAGCTGTAAGTGGGGAAACTGAGGAAATGACCACGCTCTGAGGACCTTGGTTTCCCAGGCTCCAGGCACACCTCTGCTCCTCTTGGCTATCTGGGAAAGTCCAAGTGGATGCTGCTGCTCTCCCGTATCTCCTACTAGTTCCTTGCCTCTTGGAAAGAGTGACACATGCTCGGATGAGTGGTGCTCCTTGCAGAGGACTGTGTAAATAAAGGCTCCAGCTGGGGGATACCAAGAGCTGGCATGGCAGGCACTGCCACTCTGTCAACATAACCCTTTTCCTGACAGGCCCTGTTTTGTTGAAACAATTCCTTGCTGTGGACTGAGTTTATCTCTGAGTCCCTGGATTTACACTGGAGATGCAAACAGCCTGGTAAATCTGCCAGTGAGACACGGGGGTAGCATTTATCTGAGCGTCCCTTTGCGAGGCTGGGGATTCTCTGTGCGCCGCTCAGCCTGGGTGTGCCTCTGCCTGTGCCTCTCTGCCTGTGCCTCTCTGCCTGTGCCTCTCTGCCCATGCAGCAGGCAGCCTCTTTGGCTCAGGGGGACTCTTAGCAGCCATAAAATGTGCAGTTAACCCCCCCTTCCCACTTCAAACTGTCTCATCAGGCTCCCAAGCTAGGCAAACGTTACAGCTGGGAAGAGATGAGCGTGCTTTTTTTCAGCCTGCAGCTGCAAACCAGCTATCTGAGGAAATCCAGTGTTTAAACATGAGGGCTCTTCCCTCCTCACTGTGCCCAGTCTGTACCCACTGGCCACCACGTGTCCTCAGACAAGCCATTGCATCCCCCTCCCAACCATCACCTCCTTGTACCCATTCTGGGGGGACAGAGCATCTCTTTGCAGCCCTGGTGCTGAGCAGATACAAAAGCACTAAATTAATTTTCACAGAGCCTTTTGGTCAAGCAGCTCAAAGCCGTTTAGAGACTTTAATAGAGCCTCGGAGTTAATGAAGCCTCACTAACATGCCTGCTGGATAAAGGAGGGTTTATTATCCCCTGTTTTGCAGAGGTTGTGTGGAAAGCTGGGCAGGTTGCTGTGTGGGTTGGGTTAAGGTTGTTTTCCCCTTCAAAACCAATCAGGAGGCATAGAATTGCTCCAAAAGAAATACTTACAGAAAGTTGTTCTGAATAGAGTGGGATTTTTTTTCTTCTAGTTTCCAAAAGAAATTAGAAGCAAACTTTGGGATTGAAATAATTTTTTTGTGCAAACTAAGTCAGCTCTTCTAACTCCCTTGAAAGCAGCAGCACCCCCAGAGCAGAAGTCCTCTGTGTACAGTTTCCTGACCAGCCTTTCAGAGCTCTCAATGCTGCATCAAACAGAAGAACTAATGACTTCCACACACCATACAGTGAAGCAATGGCCTCCCTGTCCCCTAGACAGTCCCACATCCTAGGCTTGTTCTTCTCCAGCATTTCCAGGGTGCCCAGGATTTCTGTGTGTGTGTGAGGGTCTGATCCTGCAAAGTGTGTTCCACTGATGGTGGTGAAGATCCCTCCTTCTTCAGCCATCTACATGTAATTTCTTGATACCTACGACTAGGACCGTGCTGTAGCTGCCCAGCATGAGCCCTGGCTCAGTGCAAACTGTCTGTGTTTTGCTGCTCCCTGCCAAGCCCTGGCTGGAGCGAGAGGTGCTGTGGAGCAGCAAGTCTTCCCAGAGCAGCAGTGCTGCTCAAACACTCTGACCTCAAACCATTTCAATCAGTGCCTTTCAAGGGGCCCCTTGTTCCTTGTAGCAGTTAAAGCTCAGAAAGCTTGTTTAAAACTTGCCCTCTCTGTATTTTTAACTGTGGCTGCTGCAGTTGTGACCCCACACGTGACACTCCCCAGGCTGAGCAGCTCCCTGAGCCTGCCTGGCTCCTGCTTCCAGCCCTGGCTCTCCCTGGGGCTTTGCCTAAAAGTCTCTTCCCTTTGCCATCCTGCAGCCCATATCTGGTGTGTGTGGAGTAAAGGGGTCTCAGGCTGCCCAGCATTTCTCAGGTGGGAACCTGTAGTATTGTTAACCAATAAACCAGATAAAGTGGGCAAGATGTATCCTGCATCTCTGGTTTTCCCTTGCCAGGCTCCTGGTGTCTGATTTTCCACTGTGGGCGTGACCAGAGCACAGCAGTGGAATGCCATGGGCTGGGCTGGGCTGAGCTGAGGACTTTGCAATAAAGTTTAGAGAAGTGTGAGAGCCACCCTGGCCTAGCAAATACACACAAGTCACAGCGAAAGACCCCTCCATGAAGAAATCCTAGTTTTCCAGTGCAAAGTGAAACATCTGCATGGACACCACTACTCTAGTCCCCCTGCAGGGCTCCCCAGCACCACAAACAACGCAGGGATAACCCAAAAAAGAGCATCAAGCCTTGCACAGGAGCAGAGGACTTGCTGAGAATGAGAGAGAGCACTACACAATGTAAGTTCTCCCACACCTTAGTGAAGTCTCAACATCCTTGTCTTTCAGGACACACTGTGTTGGGATCAGCCCTCCCCCCTATCTCTGCCTGCTCCATCCGTTGTGGATTTCCTCTAGGATTTCGAGAAAATCCTTCAAATCCACACACACAAAAATTAATATACATATTTAGCTATGCATATATACACATATATACACAACCAATGTCCGTGGTGCTTTCTGGTTGTCCCGGGAGCAGGCTGGCTGCATCCTCACTGCCGCAGCGTCACAATGCCCACCCTGCGCTGACCGAAAGCAGGTTCGGGGCTTGGGGGGCTCCTGGTCGGACTTTGGTGGCCTTGGGACCAGGGTTTCAGCGAGCCCCGTGCGCGGCAGGTGGCGTCGGAGCTCCACGGGAGACGGGCGGCCGCGGGTGGGCGGCGATGCGGGGATGCGGAGCGGGGATGCGGGGCGGGGATGCGGGGCTGGGATGCGGGGATACGGCGTGGGGATGTGCAGAGCCACTTGCCGCGGAGGGCAGAGGGGGAACGGGCTCTTGTTTGTGCCAGCGCAGAGGGTTTCTTTATGCTTTGCGTCCCCAACAGCGCTGGGGTTTGTTGGACTCTTCCCTTTTTGGTCCCCGAGGGAGGAGCTGCGTGGGTCGTTGGTTGATCCCAAAGCTGTTTCGGGTTATTGCAGCTAAATCACCATTTCACAGAACGGCTTGGGTTGGAAGGGCCTTTGAAGATGGTCTAATTCCAACCCTCCTGCCATGGGCAGTAGCCCAGGTAGCTCCAAGCCCCATCCAACCTGCCCTTGGACACTTCCAGGGATGGGGCAGCCACAGCTTCTCTGGGCAACCTGTGCCAGGGCCTCTTCACTCTTATCATAAAGAATTTTTCCTCATTATCAAATCTAACCCTGCTCTCTGACCGTTTAAAGCCATTCCCCTTGTCCTATCCCTACGTGCCCTTATAAATCAGTCCATATTCGGGGAAATCATCACTACTCTTTTGAGCAGCTTCTAAAACGTAAAAACCTCCTGAAATGAGCATTACATTTTTGGCCCTGACAGTGTCACCCATTTCACGCACACCCCCTCCAACCTCAGCTGTCTGTGTTTCTGTCCCAGCTGTGCAGCATTTGCAGGCAGAGGGCCTGGAGCATCCAAGCCATGCTGTGCTTTCATCTTTTTCCATTTTTTTCTGCTGCTTTTAAACACTGTTCAATTTTCAACTTCAGAAAAGCTGTGGGGATTGTTGCCAGAACCACTGCAGTAGGAATTGCACTAAAACTAAATATAGAAATGAAATTTTGGATGAAATACAGGCTTGGGTGCATTTTGGCAGGAATCGCAGTGTTTTCCTCACAGCACTGGCTCTGTGTGGAGTAGAATATTCCCAGGAATAGATGTGGATGGCACATGGGGCTGGTGTTTGGAAATGTGTGGGGAAAGTTTGCATCAGCATGCGAGGAGCTAGCAATTGGAATAGAGCTGAAATCAGATTTTATGTCCTGTGAAATTCCCAGGCTTATTTAATTTCTAAGCAGAATAAAACTTTTCTTCTTTTTTTCTCTCTGTGAAAACAGAATAATCTGGGGAAAAATATTTTCATTTAGAGTAATTATCAGCAGCGTTGAACTGTTTTGGCTTTGGTAGCTGATAGTTCACTCTGACACTTCAGTCGTGACTTTTAGAGCCTTTTACAAGTGGTAATGTGGTAAGAGTTCAAAAAGAAAGCCAAAATAAATGGCAAAGTAGAACTGTATCAAAGCAATAAAATATAAGTGAAATCATCCTACTCCTTTAAGCTCCTTTCCATTCATTGAATAACATCCATGGCCTGAAAAACCTTTAGTGGACCCATTTTAGACCTAGTTGTGCTCAGATTTTCATTACAATGGCAAGAGCAGTGGGCAGATGTAATTTTCAGGTCTGCATGAATTGTAATTTATATTTTTGTTTATAAACAGAGGTGTATTTATTTATAAATATTTGCATACAAACATGTATGTATTTATAGATCTGTGGGGTATCCTCCTGGTCACTTATGCTGTGGGTTCATTGCCTGCAGCCTTTCCCTTGAAGACAGCAAGACTGGATGGAGGGGAAAAATGGGAGGCAGAAAGGGGTTGCAGGGGTGCTCTGAGGGTTTGCTGGGAGTTCAGGGATTTCAGCCCTGCCTGCTTCCTTCAGGTGCAGGGAATTCTCAGGACAGATGCAGCGATGCCATGAAGCAAATAAATTGGTTTGAGACAGACAGATAAGGCTGGAAAGGGGCTGCCTGAGCCTTCCCAAGGAGCAGTGCTTTGAAGGAGCTTTGAGGCTGTGGTGCTGCTGGCAGGAGATAGGAAGGACCTTGAAAATTAACCAAATGAAAGCCTGTCACCTAATACCTGTAAGCTTAATATTATCAAGGCAGTTTTTTGTGCCTAAGGACAGCAATACCTGCTCCCTGCAGGGTGGAAATGCCCAGGGGAAGGCAGCTGCCTGCAGTGGGCTCCTCTCTTGCTTCCAACTCTGTCACTCATCTCACACTCTCCTTCTCAGGACACCCCAAAAGCAGAGAGGCACACAGAGTACCTCAGCTCTCACCATCATGTGCTTATGGAGTGAGATCCACGGAGGCTGTGAGTGCAAGTGTGTGTGCAAAGGGGAATTTGTCTCTGTTGCCCCTGTGTACCAGCATTCTGCTGCTTGTGCAGTTCTTTTGGGGTTTGATTGGGCACATCCATGTCACCTGGATGGGAGGACACCCTTCCCTGTGCTGTAGGTTTGGTGTATCTTCAGTTATGCTGAATTTGTGCTTATTTCTTGATTCCCCTCTTTTAAACTCCAGCTCTTGGCCAGGTGTGATGAGCTGTCGGTGAGATGCCCACGGGAGTTTTATCCTGTGTTTGTGATTCCTGGGGGTATCCCTACAAATGCTTCAAGATGTGTGAGCAGAAGGGCTCCCTTTTTCACTAAATGGTTTGGGGTTCACCTTACACTGCCATTAATTCATAGGAAGGCTGTTGCTGTTGCGTGGTTCCCTGGGGAGGACTGGTGGAGACCTCAGTGCCATTACCTGAAACAACCCCATCGACGTCAGGGGAACTTCCCTGGGACTGCAACTCCCTCCTCTCTCCTTTCTGCTCTCTCCTGTACTTCTCCTGCTCAAAAAGACTGTGACCCAGCTGAACTCACCAGGGCTTTGATACCGAGAAACCTGGAATTGAGCACCTCGCCCATTCCTTGAGTTCCCAGGGAGCGGGGAAACCAAACTCAAACTGAATAAAACTGCCAAGGATTCATTTGTGGTGAGCTGCAAATGAGGAGGCAGGATGAGGAGGGAGGAGATGAAATCTGGGCTGAGAAGAGAGATTGGGGTTTGCTGAGCTTCTGTGGCACAAAGAAGCCTTTCTGCAGTGACTCAGCCTGCTGGTAACTTTTTAGCTTGCATGCCTTGTTTTCATATTGCTGTGTTTTTCCTAAGTTCCTTCACAGCCACCAGGACCTGTGAAATATGAGGGTTTTGCTGTTTTTAGGCTTCCTGTGAATTAATTGAGCACTCGTGAAATAAGCTACTGTATTTTAGTGTATTTTCAGCTCCTCCACAATAAGGAACATGGTGCCTGAATCAGAGGAACAGCTGAGAAAGGTTCAGTGTTTCTGTGCTGGTGTGAAACTCAGGCTCTGGGGTCCAAAGCTCAAGGGAGCTCTGCCTGGTTAAATCACTTTTTATTGGAAAAGGTTTCTCATACTTTGGGTCAAATTTCCATGAAAGGATAAGAGGGAAAGTGGGAGCAGAACAGCTGAGAAGCTCTGGAGGGAGATGTTCACTTGGTTCATCAGAGAACCTGCTTCAAATCCTTGCTCTTAATTAGAAGAAGAGGTGAAATCAATCTGAATCTTTCACAACTCAGTTATCCTTCTTTATCACCAACACACCAGATCAGCAGCATGGGCAACTCTCCCTTAAGTGTTACAAGAAAATTAAAAAGGTCTCATTATATTCCACCTGGAAGCAAATAAATAATATCATTGTTAATATTATTACTTTATGCATCTCTCACAAGAGAAACAATTCACTTCCAACTACAGTCCAAGACTCATTTTGCTGGAGTGGAATTCCAGGGTCATCCCAGCCCCAGCTCATCATGCTTTGCTGCTTCCCCAGAGCCCCTCGTGGCTTCTGCTCAGTGCCAGGTCCTTCATCTGGGCCTATGCTGGAGGGATGGGCAGCTCTGAGCTGCTCACACAACCCCTTTGCTTCCGTGGGAGGTGGAAACAGCCCCTAACTGTCCTTGACCTACTCGAGAGAGGGGTTATAAAGCATAATTAATTTTGGTTTCGGAAGAGCTATGAGTCCGCAAGAAGAAAAATGCTTGAAAAGTGCAAATCATGATTAATTGTCATTATTATTCCTATAAATTCCCACTTGATCTTGGCTGGAAAACAGGGTATTTAGTGATGCCTAAGAAGGTAGAAAGGATAGAGGGGCCTGACTCTGCCCTTAGCCCGTGGGGCTGCAGTCTTGTCTGTGGAGTTACACCCGATTAGCATCAGTGCAGGTGGGAAGAGAATCAGACCCCTCAGTGGCTCCCCTCTGTACTAATGGTTAGTGCTAAATTGCTGTGAGTCTCTCCCTGAAGCTTGCAGGAGACAGGTCAGTACTCGCTGTTCCTCTCTTTCTCCCTTGTGAAGGGATTGGAAGGTTTAATTCAATCAGATTCCTAAATGGAAAATAACAGTGCAATGAAAAAACCTGCCACGGATGTCTGTGAAAAGAATTTTGTCTTCAGTGAGTTTTGATCTGGATCCTGAAAGAGCAAGACAAAACCCTGTGATTGACACCCTTGTTCTGCACAAGGTGCCTTGGAGGAAGCTTTCAGAGCCAGAGGTTTCCTTTGCTGGAGGGGGTGCAGTGAAAGTCCAGGTTTCATAGCTTTGGGGTTTTTTTTTTCCCCCTATCCTCTGTGTAAAGATGTGAGACCTTCTGAAGTTTTATTTTTCCAGAGACAGCAGCACGCCTCATAGAAAAACAACGATTTACAAATCACTGCTGGTCTCCCTCCTGACCACTGACTCCCCTCGCAGAAAGGCACTCCTACCCCAGCAAGGCTTCTCTCCTGAGACATCCCAAAGCTCCCAAACCCCTCTCTGTCTGTGCAGGGTGTGTGAGCCTGAAAAATGATGGCAGGATAGACCCAAGTGACTCTCCCAAGGTTTGCCAGGAACCCATCCTGCCAGACTCCTGGGATGCTCCTCCAAGCATCAGCCTTGTGCGGATACTTGGAGAATTTTAATTTACTCCCCTGCTGCTCTGAAATAATGGGCACTTTGACTTCTGCTATAAATCAGAGACATCTCTTTTCAGTGATGATGACATTTCCCTTCTGGGCAGGTCCCACTTGCCTCAAGCTCGTTGGGGTGTTGGGTCAGCAGAGGTGCACTTCGAAAAATAACCTGTTTCAGGTTTGAGTTTTCACCTTAGGATACTTTTTTTCAGCCCCATTCTCTGGCATGGTGTGAGATCCACAGAAATCCCATGACCTTCCCTCTCCCTTGCCACCAAGCACTGGCTCCAAGGGGGAGAAGTGAGGGATGCTTTGCCAGCAGCTCCCCCTGTCCATACATCACCAAGAAAATGCTGCTGACAAACAGCCGGCTTCATTCTAGTGCCAGCCGACCATAGATTTATCTGCTTGCTAATGCAGCTTCTCCCAGTTCATGTTTTCCCTAACTGGGAGCATCAAAATGCCAACCTGTCCTCAGGGGTACATCAGCCTCCTGAACTGAAGTCAGTAACGAGATTAGAGGCCGTGCTGCTCAGAAGTGCTGTCTCTCCTGCATGTGCTCTCTCAGTCACTTGCACTTATTTTTTTATTATCTGGGTGTTTTTTTTCCCACTGATGTAATTTTTTTCCCTTCCTCTCAATTCCTCTCTCCCTCCATTCTCAATGAAACAAATGTGAGCTGACACACACACACACACAGTGTGACCTCCCCTGTCCCTGTTTGTCATGTGTCCCCTGGTTCTTCTCCAGGCTGCCCAGCCAGACAGCACTGGAGGGGGACAGGGCTGGCTCCACTTGGGTCATGCTCCCCTAGGAAAATCTCTGACCTTCCTCTGCTGAACCCTTTCTGTGTGAGTGGGAAATGAGAGGAAGAGCTGCTTGAAATGGAATAAACATGCAAACATGTGGGAGCTGGGAGGAGGGCAGGTTGGTGTCTGGAAGGAGAGGGAAAATCATAGAATCCTACAATGGATTGGGTTGGAAGGGATCCTAAAGATGATCATGTTCCCAACCTCCTGCCATAGGCAGAGACACCTTCCACTCTCCCAGGTTGCTCCAAGCCCCGTCCAGCCTGGCCTTGGGCACTTCCAAGGATGGGGCAGCCACAGCTTCTCTGGGCACCCTGTGCCAGGGCCTGCTCACCCTCACAGGGAAGAATTTTCTCCCAGTATCCCAGTTAACCCTGTCTTCTGTCTTTTTTAAGCCATTCCCCCTCATCCTGTCACTCCATGCCCTTGTAAAAGAAGAGAAGAGGACATCCCACCCAGGTGGATGCAGCCTGTGGGGCTTGGGGCTTATGAGCACTGGGAGGAGAACTTCTGGATGGAGAGATATGACCATGTTAGGGCTAGGAAACATAAATCAGGTCCCTGCTCATGTGAAACACCTCCAAAACCAGAAGAGGAACCCTCAGTGGTGGGGCTGCAAGCTTTGAGAGCAGAGGCAAGAGTGCAGGGTGCTCAGGGCACAGTGACAGCCCCATCCAGCTTGGCAGGAGGGGACAGAGGTAGCTTTGGTGGACAGAAGGGCAGACATTCCAAGGAATAAAGCTCCCTACATTGTCCCAACAAAACTTTTCAGCTCCTGCTATCCAAGAAGGAGGAAGAGTTTGCTTCTCATCACACTTTGCTTTTAGGTTTGATTTCAAGCTCCTTTTTATTAACCTGTGGTCACCTGCTGTAGCAGTGAGCTGTGTGTGATTAAGGGCCCTGGAAATATTCTCAGGTTTGAAAGGCTGCTTGTTTGGAATTTGCACTCAGTGTAGTCAGCTGGATTGTTTTCTACGTCTTGGCAGCCACTTCACACCACAATGGCCACAAAGAGTTAGGAAGGCTGCAGGTGGAGGTGGGTGGCAAGGGAGCAGAATTCCTACACCAAGGAAAAGAGCTTGCAGCTATCTATACCTTAATCTTTGCAATGTTTACTTTTCCTAAACATCTGCAAAAGCCACCTTGGGTATGTCTGTGGGATGGACTCACTGAGCAAGGCCAGACCCTTTGGTGGGATTGTCCCACAGACAGTGGCCTGGGGACACACAAGCTCCAGTCCCTGAAGAGGTGACTTAGAAGGACAGTAGAAGAATGTGGCTAAAAAGTTATTAAATTTTTCTTGAAGCAGAAATATTAAAACTTTCATTCTCTAAGAATTTATTTTCTTGACTTTTTAATAAAATGTTTGACCTTCCAGGATGAAGTTTCTTCCTTAGAAATCTAAAAATAACTTGACATTTTTCAGGGAAGAAGGTGTCTTCCATCCAAATTTCATTTGGCCCTATACCCACACTCATACCACTAATTCTTTGCATTTCTACGCATGAAATTCACCCATGAAATGAGAGAATTATGAAATTAACTGTCTTGAGAACTCAGCTTGACTTGGCTCAGTCTAAGAAGATGAAGGTACACGGTAGGCACCTATATATACATTTTTTAAAACTATCTGAGCCATGCAGCTGGGCTCAAACTTGGAGAATCCTTATGTTGCATCTCTCTTCTAACTCCTCCCTGAACAGCAGTTCTGAGGAAAACGGACAAGTATCATGGTAACTCCTTTTTCCTAAATCCAAATCTTTGGCTTGGAAATCAGCATGGCCCCAGCATTGGTGTAGGAGAGAGGATCCAGCAGTTCCCACTGGCTGGACTGTCAAGATTGAGTTCTGGTGTCTGGACACCAGGCAATACTGGTTGTTGCAGCCCCCCATCATGAAATATCCTTTGGAAGCTTTACATTGGGGTTTTCAAGCCACTTTTCAGGATCTGCCAGTGATGTGCATCATCCTGGACCAGCCTTGTCCAGGAATTCCTCATGCCTTTGTTTCCTCTTGTTCCTCCCTGCCTATGTGAGCTGCAATCTCTCCTGGACAGATGGGACCTCTGCCCAACACATGGCAAAAGGTGGCCCTTAATTCCTCATCTTGTCACACCAGACCACAGTTTTCCCTTTTCCAACTCCCAGTGGGGTGCCTTCCTTAAATATAGATTGTGCCCTGGCCACCACACATCATCCCCCTCCTAACCCCTTCCTAGGTCTGACAACCCTAAAGACAATATATATGAAAAGACGACATTAAAATGACTTTGGCAATGGGGGGTCTCAAAGTTCATTGGTGATTTTGGCTCCCATCATGACCTCAGGAGCATCACTGCCTTTCTTCTGGCTCATAACTGGGTAAGAAACCAGAAGGGTCTTCTGCACTGGAGTTTGGATGGAGGGTGAAAAAAGAAAACAGATGCTACATCTAAGCTGGGATTTCCCTGAGTAAATAAATTATAAAATTACATTAAAGCATCATTTTAGCTGCACATAAAAGCTAGAAAATGAATGTCTCCTCCATAATTGCTGCAAAGGGCCCAAAACAGCCATTTCTATTTGCAGTTTCATATTTCAATAAACTTTTTTTTTTATTTCCATTTGAGTGAATGTTCCTGTTCATGAATATTTTGAGGGATGCAGAGCACTGTCCAAGACTAATGCTGATTTTCGCTAGGGTAAAGCCACATTCCCCCTCAGTCTATACTGATATTCCTCCCTCCATGCTCATGGGAAAGCAGAGAGATGATATAATAAACATCTCCAGATATAATTGCTTTAGCTCAAATACAAAATTAACTTTCTGAGAGGTTTTAAGAAAACAAGTGAGCAAGCAAACAAATTCCCTAACTCATTCCTTAGGACATTATCTGAATTGTACTTTTCTCCCTCTTTTCCAGTGGAAACTGTGAAACTGTGTCATTTATGGATGTAGCCTTTCCTTCGGTGTTTAAATCGAACCCAACTTGTGCAACTAACTTAACTAAATTAGGAAATGGAGGAAATCACTTGCTCACCTTGTCCTTAAAGCTCAAAGCCAGGAAATGAGAAGGTTGCACTGTTCTTTTTTTTTAATCCAGGGCTGAAATAAGAACTTGTTCTTTCAGATTTTTCAGAGGGAAGAGTTTGGTCTAGCAAGAAATAAGCTCAGTCGGGGGTTTGAGAGAGACCCAGTTTAGGCTCCTGCTGTGAGTCATGCCATGGATATTACCTGGCTTCCCTTATCCTAAAAGGTTTCTGGTCTTTCTGAGTTTTGAGCAGCAATTGCACTTGGAGAACACTTACTCCTGAACCCGAAACACGTCTGCAGAGAAATTTCAGTTTAATACATTTCTCAATAAATAGAATTAATTACATACTGACCTATTTGATGATTGAGGCTGTGCTGTGTAATGCTGGACCCAGAAAGTTTGTGTTTCCTTCAGACTTGTAACACAAGGACCACCAAATGGGGTTCACGTGCAGGAACCTCCTTTTCAGACAGCCCCTTTTTCCCCTTTCTTTTTTCAAATCGTTGCTTCTGGGCTTGTCCTGAGTTGGATCTGCAGAACACTCAATATCCCCTCAGAGCCCCAGAGCTGATACAGACTTATAAAATCTTTATCCTGCTGAATTGTCCTGTCCCATGAGAGGCACTTTAGCACTGAGAGGATAAATATGGGATTCAATTCCCATCAGCCAGCTTGGTATCAGCCTGGTGCTGCTGTGGAGCAGCTCTTGTTCACTCAAGCCACCTTCTCAGGGCTTTGCCCAGCTTTGCTTGCCAATTAAGCTAATGCATTGCACTTTGCAGAAGAGCAGGATTACCAGCAAGTGGCTATCCATGGAGGCTCCATAACCTGATTGCTTCAGGGAATATGCCCCATGGTGCTGACTTTTGATGAAGGGTTGATATTTTCTTGTGTGTGTGCAGTCAAGACCTGTTTTTTTTGGGAATCTGGAGCGCAGCTGGCTCAGGAGCACTAGGATGGGAAAGCGCTGCGAGCTGTTCTCTGTACTTTTCATTCCTGAGGAGACAGTGCACGTCTGCCCTGCTGGTGTCTCCTGCTTTTGCTCCGAGCTGGCTGTGGAGAGGCTGAGGCTCATTGCCTGCTGCCAGGGAGTGGAGGGGTGCAGGGGGAGCGGGGGCTGCTGGAGCGAGCTCAGTCCATATGTCCGCAGGCATCCCGGAGACTGGTGCAATATGGAGCGGTTCAGGGTTTGATGAATGTTGTCATTAGTGCTCGTGGCACTTACGGGCTTCCATTTATCCTGAGCAACAGTGATTTATGTCCAGAGCATATATCCAGGTAAAAAGGACTTTTAAAACTAAGGGAGGGCCTCTCAAAGAGGTTTAGCCTCTTCCCCTTCTCTTCTTCCCCACAAACTAATCACGGTTTTAAATATGCAGGAGCACCAGCGTGTGAGGGATCCTTTTCTCCTCCCCAAAGCTGTCATCACTGCCCCAGTGCTATAGCACAGTTTCCACAGTTGAGAAGACCCATTATCCCTAAAAAATTGGCTTTTAAAGGTTCCTGACATTTCACCGTTTCCTCAGCCTGCCTCTCCATCCCTCCACCTTACCTAGTGTGCATCTTTCCAATCTGCCTGCTCGTGCCAGGGTGGTGATGCAAGGAGTGGGATTGCAAGGGGATTCAGCCTGGCTGGTGTGGGAATGAGTTTGGAAACCTCACTGACACAGTGTGGTAGTGGAAAATGCAAGAGGGAAAAAACTCTGGGGGGCAGGTTTGATTGTTTGGTGAAAACCCCAGATTTCTGTCCTCTCTGGTCCCAATTAGTTTTTAACTGGGCAAAAGGAAAACTCAAAGGCAAGAGTTGCATTATGACACCAGGAGAAGTTGGCTTCCCTACTTTGTTATACATGAATAACTTTTTGAAGAGTCAGACTGATAAATGCCAGGCATTCAAAACCAAAGTTTTTGTTGAACCGAAGTTTTTTTCTCCCTCCTTCTGTTCCATTTTAAGAAAAATAGACCATTTTTGTCCTGATTTGGATGGGGAAGCTGATCTCAATCTTTCACAGAATGGGAACTCGGGTTTCTGATGAGCTCTGCCTGCGAATGGACTCCCCAGTCAGCAGTTTAATGCCTTTCCTTTCATTTACACCAGTGTAAATCAGGAGTAATTGTCCTGAATCAATGTCACCGTGATTGACCAGATTTTCAGAAGAGCTTAGCTCCCAGCTAAGCCCCTGTGATACGTGGCCAGATGTATTTATTTATTTCATTTAAAGAGCTCCGTGGATACCTATCCCCTGTGAAATTGGGCGCTGAGTGACAATATTGAATGCTGATTGCGGCTTGTCAGAAAATGAGGGAGGGGAGGAAAAGCAATATTTGCAAAATGCTTTGAGAAAGAGTTGTTTTTTTTATTTTTTTACTTCTCCTTTTCGAAGAGTGTTGTGTTTTTCTCAGTTAACTTCCATCCTCCTCCCCCTTCTAAGACTGTGTGCGCATTTCCTGCTTTCTATTCCTGATTTTCTCTCCTTGCCTCTTCTTGTGAGATTGCATGTCAGCACAAAACGTGCATGAGACACCACAGAGTGAGATGCTGCAGAGAAAGAGCTCCCCAAAGATGTTGTGCTGCCCCAAACTTCTACAGGACTGAGAGTTGTCCTCACTAGGTGTGAATCTTCCTCCCTGGCCAAAGGCTGAGGCAAGTCTTGGGCACACTGGTGTGCTGCTGCCTTTATTTAAAGACTTTGAGTGTGTTTTCCCCAAGGGTAGCCAGAGGTGAAGGACGGAGATTGACACTGGAAATTATAGGGTTTGTTTGTGTGACATTTGAGCAACCTGGTCTGGTGGAAGGTGTTCCTGCCCATGGCAGAGGGGTTGGACTAGATGACCGCTAAGGTCCCTTCCAGCCCAAACCATTGCATGATTCTCGAATTCTCTGTGCTTTGCCCAGATATGCTGTGGTTGGATTCCCCTTTGCAGCTCTGCCATCAACCCCAGATGTTGCCCTTGAAGCCACAGCACAACGGGAAGGGGTCCCAAGCAACAAGAAGATGAGCAGTGAGGCAACCACCAAAGGGAGATGTTGGGCACCCTGTGTGCAGCACTTATGGTTCTGCCTGAAGCCAGGACCCACCAGTCTGTTCTCCTGCACACACTTTTTAGCTTTGAGGTGGCCTTGCTGCCCCCTCACCTGCCCGTGGTGTGGTGTTCCCACACTGGCTGCATGGGTTAGCATCTTGCTATTGACCCTGTGTGCACAGAAGGGCCGGCTGCAGGCTGCCCTGGGTGAGGAATTTATTAATTGCTTCTTCTCTAACCTCCTTACCATTTCCCTCCTCTCCCTTTCGCTTTGGCTCATGAATGAATGGTAAACACCTCCGGGATTTGGGGTTTCTGGGTGAGGACGTGCAGGGAGCCAGAGGGGGAATGGGGTGGAGGGGCAGCATCCTCGGGGAAGGAGGACGACGTGTGTGTGTTGAACCACATGTTCTCATTTTGATTCGCATTGAATATGAAAGGCAAGCAGAAACCCAATTAGTAACCTCTGAACTAGCCCCGTGTTATCTCTGGGAACACATGCCATCTGCCAGCTCCTCCACCACCCCACAGCTCCCTCCCTCTTCCCAGCTAAAGGGAACAGGTGGTGGAGCTGGTTCCTGGGCTGGAGGCACCACACAGGGACCAATATTTAATAAAACAAAACATAGCCACCTCCCACAACCCCAAAGCAGCCCCCAGCCCATGGTTATCTGTAGCCTTCTCTCTTCCCCTCACTCATCTTACAGACCAGCTTGGCTTGGAGAGTTTTGTCTTCACTGCTCCTGGGAGGGTTGAGGGTAACTCAGAGTGCTCTTGAGATCTTTTGACTGCTGATGGCTGGGCTGACAGGGCTCAGCTCATGCCACAGGCTGCTGTCAGTGTTTTGCTGTCTGCTGTGGTAAGAGAATGCTGCCCCCAGCCAGAAAGAGGGAGATTTCCAGGGAAAATGTAGGAAAAAAGCCTTCTGTCGTCTAAGCTTGCCAGATCTGGGCATTGCTGGGATGTAACCCAGGGCAAGGGACAGGCAGAGCTGGTCACAAAGATGCTGCTGACATGAACTGGCAAGGGAAGGCTGTTCGCTGGTGCTGACCTTGCTCCTGGGCAGGTGCTGTCACTGGAGTATTGCATGGAGGATGTTTGTGCAGCACAGAACGGGCAGGGGTCTCTGGCTGTGCACGGACTGGCATGTCTGGCATGGCATGGCAGAAAGAGAAGGAAATGGAAACAACATGCCTTGGCTGCCGTGACCTGGGTGCTGTGAATGGCTGGGACTCCCCACCAGCCTCTAGTTGAGCTCCGAGTTTGCCCCCTGCTCTGAGAGGTCCAGGGCATGGATGGAGGGGTTGATGGCACTCACAGCTCCCCCACCACTGGGAGAAAAGTGTCACCACTGCAGATGCAGTGCTGCAAATGAAAAGGCATGGCTCCCTCACCATGCTGCCTCGTGGGACAGTGAGAGGGACACTCATCCCAACTTGTCCCTCTCCATGAATGGCCGAGGTTTGGCTGTGCTGCTTCTCTCCCAGGCAGCCTGGATAATTGTGTGTTTACAGTAAAATTGACAGATGGGAGTTTCAGTGTTTCACGGAGGCAGATGGTATCAGAGGAGGGTGGGAAAAGTCTGGCAAGGAAATGCCAACCAGCTCTCCTCGTGCCAAAGCTGCAACATATGCCTGCCTTATGCAAAGCAGCCCCGTTTTCCTCCAGAAAAGTTCAGGGAAGTAGAGCTGTGAATCAATAACCTGGGTCTCCTGTTAAATGCTGCACGTGCTGATGGTCTCTGTCTTTCCCAGTTAGACTGAAGTCTGTCTGTGAACACAGGAAGGGGAAAGTCAGTTAAAACTTGGTCCTTGGCTCCAGTTGGGCATGGAACTCCAGTGGAGTCGGAATGATGTTGACCCCTTGGTGGATGTGGGATGGTTAATGACTACCCTTGAAGTCCTTTTCCTCTCCTCCTCCCTTTTGCTCAAGACTCCAGCTATGGAGCAAGGATGCAGACTGCCCTGAGGTGTGGGTTTCTCCTGGACATGACCAGGGAAGGGAAGAAAAGAGGAAAAGTTGTGTCTGAACACAGCCTCAGGTTTGACTGCTGAAAGGAGGAAAAAACAGATTTGGTTGGCATGAGGTTTGGGGTCACACTCACCTACCAGTATCCCCTCATGCCCCTTGCTGAAGGGGCATGTGCCTGTGCCAAGGAGCCCATGACTGTGTCACATTTCTTGCTGTAGCCTCTACTCAGTTTGTTGACCTATAGATTTTTTCCTTTACTGTGCTGGTGACCACTACCATCCCCTTTCCTTCCCCTCTTCTGGCCCCTGTAAGGTGAAAATCTCTAAGTCCCCTGGGACAGATACAGGAATGGTTTTCCATTTCATATTAAGCTCTAGCACATGTGAGGGGTATCAGCTAAAGCCCCAGTGTAATCACTTCTAGGCCATAGTGGAAGTTAAACATCAGGCAAAGAACAATTTGTGCAAATTCAAATTGCTTTCTTGCCACCTAGAAGGTGCTAAAGAAAGTTAGAAACTTTACTGATGTACTCATCAGGATCAGCTTCTCAAAAATGACAAAGGGAGATTTGCTGGCTGTGAATGACCAGGAGTGTGTTTTAAGCCTCCTCTGAAAGCAGTTTTCTCCACCTTGGCTGCCATCACAGTGTACAGCTTGCTGTGAGAATACAGGTTTTCAGGACCTTTCCAGGTTTTCAATATCTTCTTCAGAGCCCCTAATATTAAGTGGTCAGCAAGGAGGCTGGTAAGTGAGGAGGACTCCACATTTATGAGGAGGAATAGTAGATTTGGGAATTATCAGGCTGCTCAAACAGAAGGTAAATCATAGAAAGAGATGGATATTTCTCTATTAGGGACAGACCACACTCCCCAGCAGTCGTGGTTGTGTATGAGGGCAATGATGGGGGGCAATGATGGGGGGCAATGCAGTGCCAGGGCTCACAACCTGATCCTGCATCATGCAGAGGAAACAGCACGAGGTGCCGGGCCCTTTCTGATCCCAAAAAATCCAAGGCAGAGATAGTGTCTCTGTGAGTTTTTCAAGCCATTCACAAACATTTTAGGCTCACTGCTGAATCCTTCACAGGGGAGTTAAAGGAAACCTGTTGCAGAATAAAACTTGAAGTGAATTAAGTGATAGGTGCCAAGGAAGAGGAGCCAGCATCAGAGATAATTAAGGAGTTTCCTCCCCCCTGAGGCCATTCCCTTTGCTGGGCTGAAAGCCTGGGGTTTATTGCTCAGCTTGCAGGATGCAGCCGAGTTCCTGCATCCCATTGAGGTGGCTGGGATTTGATGGGGAGAGAAAAGCAGCCAGCCTGAACATGCCCCTTTCCCTCATCAAGAATAATTAATGGCAGCAAAGGGGTCACTGTGCTGATGCATCACATGCAGGGAGGGGTTGGGAGCCCATGTGTACCTGACCTGGACCACCCCTAATGCAGGGTGAACAGAGGCCCTGGATTGCTTCCCAGCTCAGGGAAGCTTTGGAGGTGGGAGGGAGCAGAGAGAAGATGATGCTGCAGGTTTGTTCATTCTTTCTTTCCCACTTGCCTGTTTTTATTTGGAGAAGTTCACATGGGGATCCTGGTCCTCGGGCAGGTGGGTGGTTGGGATGAGTGTTCTTGGATGCTGCAAACATCTAGGTTTTCACATATATATGGTTTATATATATAAATATATAAGCAGACTCTTTAGCAGTACTTCTCAAAAAGTCATACCAAGATACAGTATGAAAACACAACCTCCAGTATGAGAGTCACAGTTACAGTAGCAGTTTTTGGAACACAAAATCTAAAACTCTGTGAAATGGTAAGAAAGTGATGTATGGCAATCCCTGGGAAGTGTTTGAGTGTCCCTGTCCCTTCCTCTTGTGGAGAGGGAGGTCTTGCAAAGCAATGATAGGCTGGCACCCCTTTTCCAAGCCTCTAGTTGTAGTTAACAAAGGAAGAGCATCAAGATGCCCTCAGCAGAGGGAAACACAGTTCAGACAATTCCTGCAGAGCATCCCTTGGTGTAGGATGGCATGGAGGAGGGATATATCACCTGAGACCCCTGGTAACAGTGGGTGATGTATTCAATATGCTTTCATGGCTTTCCATAGACAATCTCACGCAAATGGATGCAGGTTCCTCCAAGGCACAGGGCCCTGCAGCTTTCCCCCTGCCCATATTCCTGCTGTACAGGAATTCCCTCAGGCATTTCAGCTGCCCTCAGGCACTAATCACAGCTTCTGAGGCTCAAAGCTGTTTTATAGTGCAGGCAAGCAGTGTTTGCTCTGTGCAGAACGAGCCGGGGCTGTGAGGAACAAGGGAACATGAGGGAGCAGGAGGGGGATGGAGGAGAGCAGGAAGCTCTTTAGATCACACTTGAATTGTAAGGCCAGAGGCATCCTTGATGAGACTCTGCTGTCACTGCAGGGCAATGCCCTGACTGATGGCTGTTTCTCTGTGGTGAGGGGATGGATATCCCCCAGCCATACAGCTACAGCCCAGTCCAGCCCCCCTGGCTGCTTTGGGCATGCATTGCTTTCCAGTGCCCATCGTGCTGGGCTATCTGGGAAGGGTCACCAGAAACAGGATTCTTGTTCACACTAATTCCTGTCTTTGCTGGGGGTGCTTGTGCTTCCTGCACTGGAGCAGCACAGGTGGGAGGCACAGAGGCAGAAGCTCCCATGGCTGTGGGGCCCAGGATGTGTCCCTGCAGGGCACCAAGTGCCTCCACTCAGCTTCTGGGTCCAAAGCCCTGCTTCCACACATCCCAGAGATGAATCTGTCTGTCTGATCCCTTCTGCTGTCTGATCCCTTCTGCTGTCTGATCTTTCACCTCTGGCTTTTCCTCCCTCCTCTCTTTATTCTCCTCTTATTGTCCTTATCTAGTCAGGCCCTACCACCTTCTTTTACCTGCAAAAGCACCTAATCTCTGACAGCACCTGGTGTTTCGCTGGACGTGAACAGGACATATCAGCTCTATTTTTTGTATTTTTTTAACTTTTTTTCATGTGAGACTTTAAACAGCCTTTCAGCTCTTGGGATCCCTCTTGCTCATTTTTAACTTTGCAGGGATGCTTTCTCAGCTCCTTCCTCTCAGGAAGAGGGCTGTATGTGCTGGTCACACTCCCTGTCTGTCTGTCTGCATAAGTGTCATCCCCTGAGTCTGGATGAGTTATCCAGGGGGCTCAGGAGACCAGCTAAGCACATTATGTCTGAAAGGAGTGGGTGGAGAGGGACAGGGGGTGAATCCTTTCCCTTCACTGCCTGAAAGCAGGATGCCAGTCTCTGCATCCCTGTGACCTTGGAGAAGGTGCTGGCATTTCTCCCTCAGGCTGTCAGTGCCTTGGGAACACTGTCTTGCTACGTGGTACATATAAATATATCATTTAGCACAGTGGTGGGCGTCTTTACTGCTATTATAGTAATAACCTGTCTGCCCCCCTCCCATCTCCTTCTGAGAAGGAAGAAGTGCTTCTCTGTCTCTGGGTATGAATGGAAAGATGGGGCTTGCTGCTGGATTTTGAGATGAAAAAAGACCAAATCATTTCCTTTTTTTCTTCAAAAATGAGTTTGGCACTGGCTCCTACAGCAGGGTAAACCCTGGTGTGTGAGCCAGGAGGAAGGGACCTCCTGCTCATTTCTCATGCCACCATGTCTAGGTCCTCCTGTCAAGGGATTCCTCAGTTTCCCTGTGTATTAAATGATAATACTGATCTGTTATCAAGGTTGCTCAGGAGTGAACTTGCTGTTCTTAAATAGACCCTGGGTCTTCAGAGCTGCACCGCAGGACCCAAACAACTGCCCTCTCTGTTTCTGATCCCTTTGGGAACGCAGCACAGTGAGATGTGACCGAAAGATGCTGAAGCCTCTGTTCAGGGCTGCCAGGGAGCCAAGAAGGAGCAAATCTGCCACTGGCAGAGGTGAAAGGTGCACAAGAGAAGGATATGATTGTTTTCTTCCCCAAAGTGGGAGAAGAAAGGAAGAGATGGAAAATTCATTTAGTGACTCCCAATAGCTGGAAGAGCTCTGTGTAGTACACAACATGGGAGCTGTAAGAGAGTGGAGTAACGAGGAGACAAAAAGGATCTGAAATCTGTGGGGTGACTGAGTCTGTGAGTTGACTGACCAGGAAACCCTTCCCTGGACCAAAAGGAATAGCTCTGGCGAGGCAGAAATTCCAAGAGGTCCATGTGGCAGGGGCGCTGGAAACACTGAAATGCAGGAAGGGTAAGCAAAGAGAGAGGGAGAAACACATGAGCTGAGGAGATAGGCAGGCCCTGCTGTGGAGGAAGGTTAAACTTGTATTGATCTGTACAAGGAAAACATATTCTTGCTGCTTCTCATCCTCCTTTCAGATGATCCTGCATCAAATGAAAAAAAGGGCTGTTTTCCAAGCCAGGCTTTAGAGATCTTTTCAATGATATAGCAGATAAACAGCCGCTTGCTGACAGTGAAGGTGCCAAAGTGATTTTTTTGATGATATAAGCTAGGTTGGGAGGGAGGAGAGAGAGGAGAGGTTGCTGAACATGATAAAATGTGGAGGAAGGTGATGGGCAGGGCTGGAGCCAAGGACACCAGGCTGATGGGACATGTGGCAGGTCAACACAAGGCAAGGGAATGTGTGTCTAGGAAGGGAATGCCCAATGCCAGGAACCGGATCTGGATTAAATATGGGATAAACATTCCAGCCACTGTCCCTCCAAAAGGTCAGTTATTTTGGAGCTTGCTGAGTAGTCATCAGGCACCCTTAAAAATAACCAGGACCTCAATGCAGTGCTGTTGTCCCCTTTTCCATCAACTATTGGATGAAGACTGATTATTTGTCTGGAAGTTCACCTCTGAGGAGGCAAATGCTTATTGTTACTCATGGATCTCCTGCTTTTCAGCTACTTATCATCCAGACAGAGGGGCAACAAAAGCAGGAAGTGTGGGGGAAATTGCTCAAAGCCATGGAGGAAAGCACCAGTAGTTCCCATACCCCATGGGGACTCAAATAAGTGCTCTTTGAGTCAGAGAATCACGGGATCATTGAGGTTAGAGAAGACCTTTATGATCAGCAAGTTCTATCAGGTGTGAGTTCTGGATGCCTCATGTCTGGAAGTGTCCAAGGCCAGGTTGGATGGGGCTTGGAGACACCAGTTCTAGTGGAAGGTGCCCCTGCCCATGGCAGGGGATTGGAACTGAATGGTCTTTAAGGTCCCTTCCAAGCCAAACCATTCTGTGATTCTGTGATTTCTTGACTGAAAGGGAGGTCAGGCACTGGAACAAGAACACTGCCCAGGGAAGTGGTGGAACTGCCAGCCCTGGAAGGATGTATTGAATAATACACCTGAGTTTGGTGTAGGGTAAATGAGATAGACACAGTACAAGGCTGTACCTCCTCTCCACAATGTGGCTGGTTCCCAACACTTGTGTGGTGGGTAATGAACTTGTGAGACCATTAGGAGCAAAGGAGGGGCTTTCTGTGGTCCTGGACTCCATCACAAGCCCTGTCTCCCTAATTCATGTGGGCAATTCTCTTCCTCAACCCTGGCCTCAGCACTCCCAGCTGTTTGATGGAGCTGAGTGCTTTTCTCCATACAGCACTGAGATATTCCCATGAAAGGCTGTGTATAACTGTGAAGTATTATTATTGCACACCTTTTGGAAAGTGCCTTGAGACGTCTTGGAATGATAAGGTGCTATAAGGCGGAGAAGTTGTGCAGAGATAAATTCACTGTGAAATGTGTTTTGCTAGAGACATTTATGTAGCATATCATCTTATCAAGGAACTTTGCCCAAGAAACAAATTCTCATGCCTGTATAAAGAGACTATAATTGAACTGTTGACTCACAGTTATGGGAAAAGACAGAGTGGGGGAAAATTTCCAGAGCCTCTAGGACCCCAAGGAGGAATATAATTAAGAAAGACATAATTGGAAACCTAAAGCAAGCCCATTCACTCAGAGTGAGTGCTGAAACAGCAAGCCAGGATAGCTGGGTTGAGGCTGAATTTGCAAAGCAGATGGCTGAGGATTTGTAGGTCACAAGCTCTTGGATCTGCTGGGCCAAGACGGGGTCAGGGTACCATATGGATGAAGGGCAAAAAAGACAACACATCGGAGCAAGCCATGCTCTCTGCTTTCCCCAGAAAGGCTCTGAGCACTCAGAAACAGGACAAATTCTCATATAATCTTGTTTGCATATTCTTAAGAAGGCAGTCCCAGGCTTCTCCACTGACACCAGGGCCAGTATAAGTTTCAATTATTTGAGATCACACAGTTAAGAAGAAAACAGAGTCCATGAACAATCCTTAATGGACTTGGACTCTGCCCCTGCCCCTGCTTTGGGTCAGCCCATGCTTGGCCCTGCCAGCTTTTGCAAGAAATCTGGTTTATAAACTGATTTTCCTCCTTGATGAGGATCTTTATGAGCTGTAATTTAATTTTTGCCCCCCATCTGTCATTGAGCAGAGCAAATCTTGTAGGAAATTATCAGGAAGCAGGGGAGAAAACCTCTTCTCTGTCTCTAAACCCCAATTTGTACCTCCCTGGTACAAAGGGGAAAGTATCACATTGATGACCCTGTTGTGGATTACTTAGACTGGGTTTCTTGTTGTTCATATGCAGGCTCACCAGATTATCCAGAGCATCAGCAAACCCTTGTGTTCTGTTGTAACTCCCTACCTTAAGCCAAAACAGGGGCAGACTAGATCTAAGTCTCCTGCCCAGAAGTTTAGCCCCTGATCCCACGTTACTGCAGCTGATCTCTATTTTCCTTAAACTCTACAGACAGCGTCTTCAGAACTTAATTTGATTTTGATTGATTTTTTGAAACTTGAAACACTTCTAAACTAATTTTCAGTGTATTACTCTTGTCAACTCTTAAAGATTTTGTCAGTAAGAATTTGCTGAACAGACACAGTAATTTTGTTTCTCATTTTGGCAGATCACCCCTAAAGAGGAAAGTGGGGAGGAGGGGGTGTTATTACAGCTGCAGTTATTAGAATATACGTTGCAATTACTCTGCTCCCATTTCTGAGACATTTCAGAGCAATTACTGGAAGCAGCCACCAGGAGCTCAAGGTGTCCCTGTGTGTGTATAACTATATAAAGCTTCACAATTTGCTGGTTAACCCGCTCATACAGTGACTTCTAGCTTTGAGAGGAGTCCACATTAGAGTTTGGGTTCTGAGATCCTCCAAGGTTCACCTCATCCTGGTCTCAGCAGCACAGAGTAGGAGTGCAGCACTCTGTAGGACTAAGCCCTGCCCAAGGGTTAAAAGGAAGAGCTCACAACACTGCCTGCAACACCACGACCTGGGGGCTTCTCCAAATGTCATTCTCACTGCTGCTAACCGAGTGTGAAATGCTACCGAGTGATTTAGTTGTTTTCCTTAGTGTGGATGACACTGTGAAAGAGAAGTCAAGGTGAAATAGGACACATGGGCTATAGGGAGCAGGAGGAGTGAGGAGGGGGTTGTTGCATGAAAAACTGAGAGTGATATCATGTGAAATGAGGCCATTTCTGAGGGGCTGGAGTAATCTCCTGTTGGACTAATCTTCTGCTGGGCTAGAGAGTTCAGATGGCCCATTGATCAGTCCAGTGAGCTCCAGAGCCAGGACAGAGGTAGAATGTCCAGGACAGCACAAGAAGGGGTTTATAACCAACCCTTTTGACATCAGTGAGCTTTTCATGCAGCTCAACTTTCCCTGTGAAGCCTTTCCCAAGGAGGAGAAGCAGATCCATCACCTCATGGAAAGGCAGCCACTTGTGGGGCAGTCTGGCATTTCTACCCATAGACCACTTGTACAACCAGGAGACATAAAACATCTCACCATTGTCCCTGACAAGATAATTAGCTTTTTTTTTGATTTCTTTTTTTTTTTTTTTTCATATGTGGATGTTCTCTCTTGTTTGTGAGCTTAATTGCACGGGAGAGACAGACATGAGAAACCTGATACATCCAATGACCTCCATGACATGGTCTGCATTAGTATGCAGATGTTTTCCTCTGTTGTGGTGGGTGGGAGCTCACAACTTGGTTCTGTGCACTGTGGGAGCTGTAGCTCTTACCTTCTATTAGGATGGTGATATTAAAACTATCACTGAATAACTGGAGAGAAACAGTGTTAGGAGTGTAAACCAACATGTCTGTTGTGGCTGGGATATTACAGTGGAGTGAGGAGGGTCACTCAGTGCTATAATTTGGATGGGCACAAGCAGTGGTTGTGTGCTGAAGTCCCTGTTTGATGGAGTGTTTGAAGGTGCCTTTTCAGGGAAGCCTGTTCCTCCTGGTTGTCTCCCTTGGTACATCCACCCTGTTGCTTTTTGAGCTGGGTAATTTAACTCAACCTTTTGCCTCTTGTGCTTTCCAGTTTGCCCTCACATATAGGACGTCAAGGGAAGAAACCTATATTTAAAAATGGAGAAAATCCCTCCAAGCTCAGCTGTTCAGGTTTTGTATGGTCGATAGCAGGTTCATCCCACCTTGTTCCCTCCTGTCCTACATTGTTGTGCTTTATTCTCTCTCAGGTGAAGACTCTTCAACTCAAACATTTAAATATGCTGATTGCTAACTGGAGTCTTAAAAACTGTAGTGTTCTTTTCCAAGGAAAAAAAATATAAGGGAAGAAAAGTTTTTTTCTTATTTTTTTCCCTTCTGAAACACCAAATGGGATGGGGACGAGGCACAGCAAGGGGCTTCCTGCCATCTGGGCTGGAAGATCTGCTCAGCACTGCTCTCTTCATTCTTCCATCACTTGCATCTCTCATCAATTATCATCACGGAGCTGGTCGATATTGAAATGAAACTGCTGAGGATTGATAGCAGAATCACTGAAGTGCTCTGCACAAATGACATTTTCCTCATTTTGGGGACAGGGAGGTTGAGCCAGGATGGGGGCAGGCAGGGAGAAATGGAGGATGGGAAGAAATGTATGGGAAGATATTTGCCTTATCAGAAAACCTGCCAAAATATCCAGACTTAACATGCAGCCCCATGTATCACTAATGTGCTTGTGGGGGACATTTTTCTCTGCATTAGCAGAGTATTTCTCTGAGCATTTTTCAAGCTCTCTGGTGGGACTCACTGCTTTCTCTGTTTTTTGAAAGCTGTCACAACCAGTCAGAGCAGGTAAATATATGTAAATAGGTTGGGCATTTTGAGTTGAGTTAGTAAACACAGTTATTTAAGGTGCATCTGTGCTTGTTTAGGTTCATTGTATTTTTATTTCATAAAGGGTGAAGACACCAAGCCTGTCTGCCTCAATGGTTTGCACATCCTGCAGTTTGTTGACTCCCTAATTTTTTCCCCAAGGGAGTCATAGACCCTGCATGGCAGATGTGAGCTCTGGCACAACAGACTTGATCTCTGTACTTACCACTATGGATCTGTTAGCAAAATAATGGAAGGCCTCCAAGGATTCACAAACTCCAGGTGGAAAAGCCCCGGACGACAGATTTATAGGAACATCCCTTTCCTCTGTCAGTGTCTTTGCAGGGAGGAGAAAAGAGGAATTTCTTGGGCTGAGGGAAGCTCCTGAGCAGGCAAGTCCTGCCTCTCATGGGCATGTCCAGCAGGGCTTTACAGTGATGGTCCCACAGCTTAGCAGAATTTGGACCCTAGAGCTACAGAACATATAGTTGCTTCCTATACACCACCACCCTCCACAAAGGAAACTGAAATGTAAATGGAACATTTCAGGACAGAAGCTGGAATTTGTTTTTCTCAAAAACCATACTTGGTTGTCTTTACAGAGCAAGAACAAGACGTTTCCATTAAAAAAACAAAAACATTGAAAATCTTGGTTTAAATTAAAAATTTAAATATAAAATGCACAGAGCTGTCAGAAACAAAGCATTTGTCAGGCTGTTCCAAACAGCAGCACAAACCTGACCACAACTGGAGCATTGGCCTGACTCAGCCCTGCTTCCCAAAACAAGCCAGCTCCCAGCAGAGAAATACCCACTTTCTGACTCAACTAACTGTATTCACCTCTCTCACAAGGCATTGGCTCCTAACTTTTCATCTGATTCCTTGGGAAGTCACAACTTCAATGCTGTGATGTTGATCCCTAGGAACTGAGCGGCAGAGCCCCTGTGCTCAGTGCTGTATGAGCTGAGACCAGCCCTCTGATCTCAGACAAACAATTAAATGCCATTTTGAGTGTCTCTGCAGAGCTGAGCCACCTCCCTGCTCTCTCAGGGTGCACCCCCCTCACCCCTACTAAATGACAGCCCGTGACCCAAATAACCTGTTATAATATTAGTCCCTTGCCTGCTGCTTATTACCAGGTGCTACTGGCAGTGGAAGGAAGGGATTTTGTTTTAAGCACAGGGATATTTCCATGCCTGGCATCGTTCTGCTGAGCTCACCGGGGCTGGAGCTGCTCTAAGCTCAGCCTGGCGTGTGCTTGGCTTTGAAGCCACCGGTTTGCCTCGCTGCCCTCCTGCCTGCTTATCCTGTGTCCTCAGTGAGGGCTCCTCCAGCATATGCTGCTTCCCAGCGTGGGGCTTGCACAATGTAATTATTTGAAGCCATTTCCTCCAGTGCTTAGTTTGCCATTTTTTTTTCTTCTGTCTTTATTTGGCTTCCAAGGGCCCACTTCCTCCCTGTTTTGTTTTGGTTTGTTTTCTCTTCTCGAGAAGTCGGTGTGTACAGTGATTCGAGCTCATCCCTAGGCTGCATTTGAAGGATATTGTCTATTTTCAGAATTCTCAGCTGTGTTTATGCTGCAGGCTCCAAACCTCTCTCTCCCTTTGAAAAGAGGGAGCAAATCCTCCATTTGCCTCCTGCCCTGCAGAGCCACTGGCTCAGGGATGCGTTGTTCGAAATAGCCATTAACCTCCCCAAAATGTGGGTCACTTTCTATTGCAATGACAGATCTTTCATCTTTTCTGCATACTTTTTTTATGTTTGTGCTGGCTACAAACACACTGGTACATGAGTCCTTGTGAGAAAGTCCAATTGCTGTTGGGCCAACAAGTTCACAAGAGAGGAGATGCTTTGTGGGCCACAGAAAACAAAAGCAGGTTGATTGTGGCCACCAGAAAATCTCCAGGTTTTTCTCACTCTAAGGTCTTGTCAGCTGCACAAGAATGGGAGAAAATGGAGGTCTATACCCTCTGCTGCCAGTCCACATGTAGGCACAGATCTGTAGGTTGGCCCACTGTGATCCAAAGCATGAGAGAAATTGCTTAAGGGCATCTGATGCTGGGGTTTTTTAGGGACAAAGGTCTATGGAAAAGACCCTGCTGTTGGATAAGCAACTCCTGCACACAGAGACAATTGCTGTTACTCAAAGGTGGGAAGTTTAGTTTGCTGTTCTCCCTCCCTGGAGAAATGTGCTCTGTCCCTGCCCATACAGAGGGTCAGGGATTAGGGGGCCCATGGGTTTCAGCTACTCTCTTTGCCCAAAGACAAAGCCAGTGGTTCTGATGATCCCCTGTTCCCTGGCTGGCTGGGTGATTGTAGATTTGGGACATTACTTAAGGTTTCCACGAGACTCTTGTTTGCATCAGTTCATAGTGAAGAGTCTGAATTTTTCATAGTACTGGAGAAAGAAGATCCTGTGCCAACTCATTTTTTCAAGGTTAAACCAATCCTCAGTCACCTGCACTAATGGATTTGGGATCAGTGACCTGTGACCTTCCTAAGTGACCTTCCCTTCTGTTCCCTGGGATACCTGTTGGCTCTGGAGCAAACCCATGCCCTGTGTTCACTCACAGCCTGGGTCCCTCAGCTCCCTGAGGGTGGCAGGCAGCCACCACAGCACACGGAGAGAATCCCAGCCCCTCACATTAATTCTCTTTCACATCTTGAGAGGAGTATGACAGCACAAACCCTCCAAGTGAATCCTAGCCCTATACTAATTCACTCCCAGGTCCAGCTCTCTGATCTGCTGTCATCTGAAAGTGATACTAATGCCAGGTTTCCATATCCAGCATCCCGCTGTGCCTCCCGCTGCAGTCAGAGTCATGCTGGGAGAGATCAGCTCTGCTTGAGAAGGGTAAACCAAGTGCTTGATTTCAAACAGCATCAAATAAGGCAGGAGAGAATATGTAGAGAGGGAGAGGGAGGGAGGGAAGGACTGAATGGTTGGGAACACATTCCCTTGAAAGGGGTGAAGTGGAGAAAAGTGCAGACGGGCTTATTTCTATCTCCAGTCTGTGTCCATCTTTCCTACCCACCCCCTGGCTTTGTTCCTCCAGTTGTCCCAGTTCGTCCTTGCAAGACTGATTTCCTTGCCCCACTTGAACCTAACTAGGCCCTTTGCCCTGCAAAGGGAGTCTGAAACCCCCCTGGAATACGAGTGCTCCAGCTCTGAGGAATAAGGATAAGGCTGCTGGCTGCAAAGCTGCTGAGCCAGTTTTGTGCTCAGCTGCCCACAGCGCTGCCAGGGAGATGTAAGGTCCAGTTCCCCATCAAAGTAACAGGCAGTGGACAGGTTGGGGTGGGCTGTCCAGCTCTTTCACCAGTTGACAGCTTCTGACAGCCAAACCCTCTTCCTCTTCATCATGTACTGCCCATCCAGGCAAGGGGGAGGAAGGTGAAAGCTGATTTAATTTGACACCTCAAGAGAAGAATAAAGTTACTTCAATACAGACATCACCTTTCCTTCAGAAAGTTCCCTGAATATTTTACTGGCCAGCAGTGCTGTAATATTTTTGTGAAGGTCAGTAAAAATTACTTAAGAAAGCCAAGACAAAAACATTCATAACAAGCAACAGACACTTCTAAAAAGAGTAATTGGAGCTTTCAACAGATCAAAAGTAATTTGTAGTAATGCCTACTTTGGGATGTTTGTTTTGTTGATTTTTTTTCCTCCCAAGTGTTTTATTTATTCTATTTCTGAGATACCTTCATAAACTTAATCTCCAGAAACTTTTTTCCAGCACTATTGTAGAACTAACCTCTTGAAGGCATCTCAGATTGGAAAACCTTCATGTCCCCCAAACTTCTTGTCCTTTCTGACAGTGCTGGCTGCAGACATCCAACACATCCCACTGCAAAGGTGAAGCATGGATTCAGGAGCAGGATTTGTGGTCCCAAAGGGATCAAACAAAGGCTGAGGGTCTCTGCCAAGCAGACCTGGAGTGCTTCCTTCCCTCACTAAGTCTTTGCAGTTATTGCCATAACCAGGTGGGAATGGTGGCTCAGTGTGAGGTCTGAGGACTCAGGGCAAGCTCTTGGAGGAAGGATGGGTGTGTGGGGTCTGGGCAGGGAGAGGGACTGTGGGGAAGTCTGCAGTCCCTCATGGAAATGGTCACGGCACGTGGATGCTTGACCTCCATTCATCTTTCTGGGGAAAATGGGGACCTGTAGAACAGAGGACAATAAAAAACATATCATACAAAAAATATCTTACATCTCCAGAGTTCCTTCTGATTTCTGCCTTGCCTGAGACCTCAGATTCTGAAGTGTTTGGGGCTTGAGTCCATCAGCTGACAGAGCAGTCCCTCCCACAGTGCTCCACAAAGGCAGCCTGGGGCAGGGGAGTGAGCTGGCCCCGGTCAGCTCCATGTTTATGGCACTGTGACTCTCCCCTCTGGCTGCTGCCTTCTGCTCAGCCACTTCATTTGATGTGCCTTTTCCTAAATGGTAGGAAATCAGTACTTACCAAGTGCTGGCCCAGAATTTATTTGACTTTAATTTCCCTTTATGACCCCGTCTGCTAATCTCTATTGCACAGATAAAGAGAGGTAACCCAGGCATCATTACCCGTGATGTGGAGAATTTTCTGCAGTTCAATTATAATCTCTTTTTTTTTTTCCCCTCGAGCAATAAAATCTCTCTGTCTCTCTCTCTCTCTCTTTCTCTTCCTTTAAACTTGTTCTCATAATTCTCCTTCTCCCGCTCTCAAGATGAGGTTAGGTACTTTTGTGATGTCTTCTTGGCTGGTGTGTTTGTGGAAGTCAAAGCAGTTAACGTCGGAGCAGAAGGTTCAGCGACGTGCACGTGTTGTTTAATGCATCACTGGGAGATGCACAGAGGCACAGGTGAGGCATGAGAAGTGAACGGAATAGATTAGCACTTGGGGAGGACCCTGGGTTCTACACAGACACCTCGTTATGGATTGTTTTCAACCTTCCTTTCCCTAGAAATGCCAGTGTGATAAGTAGGAAAGATGCTGCTGAACTGGTGGTTTCATTTGACTCTTTTCCCTCTGCCTTTTAGAGGCATTTTAGGGAAGGATCCGGTTGCAATCACGCTGCCCCTTTGAAAGGCCGTACTCATTTGTCTGCGACTTCTCTGAAAGGTGAGTAATTCTCCATTCATTTTTCTTGGGCATCACTTACCCTGGAAAGCAGATCTTTCAGGTGTGCTCGTGACCTTTAGGACAGCAAACTCATCAATACATCTTCAGTGCATGTGTTGTCCTCATCATGTAGTGATTATTTGCAAAGGTGAAACAGCTTTGGTTTCGAATTTGGGGCCACAAGAAAGAGATTTTATATATTTATTTACTATTTTGCTTTCTCTCAACTTCTTTTTTTCATTAAGAAGTTTCTAATTTTTCACATTTTGCTGTTTAATTTGACTTAATTTAAACCAAAGAGAGTAGAAAATGAACAAAAAGAAAAAGACAGCTCTCTAAGTAATGGTGAAGCTGGCCATAAAAGGGACATCAAAATGACATAGTCCTGGCTTGTGTATTTTATTAATAATAGTAGTCCTTTCTAAAACAGCTCATCATTACCTGGAGAAGCCAGCTGAACCTCCGCAAAGTGCAGCCTTCCCAAGTCTGTACTCATAATGAAGGATGCCCTGTCCATTAGCAAAGATTGGTTGCACCTGAACTCAATTAGGAAATTAATAGCTGGTGGGATCTGGAGCTAAACTCATCCCCAGATTCAAGTGAAGTCTATCAGAAGTCAATCTGGATGGCTGCTGCATGTCTCAGTTGCATGAATCAAAAGCCCCTATATATCTACATGCCTTCAGACTAGTGGAAATACAGTCTGAATCCAAAAGGTCCTGTTGCATATGTAGGAAGACAGATGGTGGTTGAGCTTGCTGCCTTCTGGTAAGATGAAAGGATTTATCCCTAAACTATCTTTAATGGAAAAACATCCAAGGGCAGCCTGAAATGCAGGCACTCTGTGAGGAACCACTTGTAGAGACCAGGTTGGGTTTGGTTTCCCACAGGTATGGCTGGAAATAAAATGCATGTGTATTTCTGCAATGTCCTTTATAAAGCAGCAACTTTTTAGCATAGACAGCACAAGACACTCACATACTGATTCCTATCCTCAGGCATTTCATCCGATTTCATTGTCGGATTAACTTCCTTGCCATAAGAGTGGCCCATAGCATTTATTTCTTCAGTGCTACTGTGAGATTTTTCTTCAGCACAAGCAGCAAAACATCGACTTGCTGTGTATTCTCAGGGTATTTTAATGATCCCATCTCCATATCTGTTTAAATTTACAGTACAGCAGAACTCTGACTGGCATATGGTTGTCAGCCAAGAGAAAACTGTGCGTCTAGGAAGCAGATCAATGTTGACATTGTGAAGGCACCTCTGGAAAGAATTAATCGAGTCTGATCTTTGCATACCCTCTCAGTATGGATTTTCATTAGACGTGGTGCTGTCTCCACACACAGAGAGTCCAAGGTGCTCTCCTCAAGGTCAGCCCATCGAAGTGGATGAATGCTGGATTGACTGTGGGTTCTGCAGGCAGAGATCTCAGTGGTGCCTGTGCTGCAGCAGCTGCTCCAGTGGGGCTTGGGCATCAGGGCAGGGCACTGCAATACTCAGCCTGGGGGTGGAAGTGTAGGAGAGCTTTAAATGTATGCAAAATGGCTATGTGGAGGGTGAAAGCTGGGATTTCATAGAATATGGTGAGTGGGAAGAGACCCACGAGGATCACTGAGTCCAGCTCCTGGCCCTGCACAGACACCCCAACAAAACCCCTGTCCCCTGTCCCATTGTCCAAACACTCCTTGAGTTCTGGCAGTCTTGGGACCGTGCCCACTGCTCTGGGGAGCCTTCTCAGTGCCCACCACCCTCTGGGGGAAGAACCTTTTCCTGAGATCCAACTTAAACCTCCCCTGACACAGCTCCAGCCATTCCCTGGGTCCTGTCACTGGTCACAGAGAGAAAAGATCTGTGCTGTCCCTCCACTTTCCCTTGCAATTTTAACTTATGAATAGATTCCTAGGAAAAACCGTATCTTTCTTTTAATCAGGGGATCAAGAGAACCATCAGGCTTCTAGTTCAAGCTTAATTTAAGTCAATTGGGTGGACTTGAACTCCACTGCTCCAGGACTTGTACCTGAGCTGAGGTCTAGGTTGCCTCCATCTCATCAGCTGGCTAATTCAGGCTGTGTCACGACTTGTCACCGTTTATTTTGGCTGGTAGCAAAGGCAGAGTTTGTCTGCAGCTCCATTGCTCCTAAAGGCAAAATCAAGCCCTTCATTAGTGTTTGTTTTTAGGAGCTGTTAGTTGTAATGGGGCTTAATGATATGTCCACAGTGAGGCACAGAACAGTCATATTCCTTAGGCAGAACTTACACCACCCAAACAGGACAATGCACGAGGTACTGCATTTCACATACATTGTATTTCAAGACAGAGTCAGAGTAGGCATCATGAGTTTGGCATGTAAGAGACAATCTTATTAATTAACGAAACTAAAGTTATCTAGTAAACAGATTCTGAATTTGTAATAAATAATTAGTCATCACAACTCTTTCTTAATGGGCTATTTAGTGACTTAGGGTGGAATTCTCAGCAGCTGACAGGAAAGTATCTAACACAAAAAAATCTCTTTTCCAAATAAATAATGGTCTAATTAATATTGAAAAGAACAGCATGCTTTCACTAGTTCTTGTGTCTTTAAGAACTGAGCGGGCTTATAAAATAGAGATCTATCCAGCATGTGCTGATTGCTGCCAGAAACTAATTTTTTAAGAACAGTCATTGAGAGTCATTAATTATCTGCAAGTCCTGTTCACTCTGAATCAGTGACAAACTTTGAGAGATTTTGGACGGTTTTAATTAATACAGGAATATGAGATGTAATATGCCTCTTCTTTGAACAATTATTGTCCTAACACAACCCTTGAATTAAAGGATTGTGGGGAAAATAAAAGTAAATGAGATGCTACAGACCTCTGAGCAGAACCAGCCTGGAAGGAACATGTGAGTCTGTGTAGGCTCACATGGTGTTGCCCTGATCCTGCAGCCTGCATCTGCTGCCTGGGAAAGCTGCTGTGACTGCACATGCCTTGTCCCAGCACAGAGTCCTGCTAAGGAAACTCTGCAGTTATGTGAGGACAACAAACAAGTTGATACTGAGATGCAATGCACATTTTTTTTCAACTAATGAGACAAATAGCTTATGCTTCGATTTCAAATCTAATCAAGATGTTTAAAGGGGTTTTTATTCTCTTTTTAATTCAATACGAGCTACTCTCCTCCCCTTCCCTCCCCTCCCCTCCCCTCCCTTCCTCTTCTCTTTTTTATTTCCTTTTCTCGCCCTCTCCCTCTTTTTTAACTCTCTTCCTCTCTTCCCTCTCTTTTTCCCCCCATCTTTTCCCCTCTTCCTTTTTTCCTTTTCTTCTTTTTCTTTCTTCACTGACATAATTAGAAGCCAAAAGCATTTGCTTGGTGAGCAGGACAACCAGAAAAATCCCAGTTTGACTGCCCAGGCTGGTTTCACTGTACAGGCTGATGGCACTCTCCAGGACTGTGTGCTATGAACAGATCTCTCTGTGCAGATTTTGTGTATACAGCTGTCCTAATACCACTACCTGGCTCCCAGACAGGGAGGTATCTTATTTCTGGCCAGCTCAAGCAGATATAAAGGACTTTGGATCTTCCATGTCACTGGTTTTAATGGGTGGGGTTTCTTATCTCTCTCAAACAAGGCGTATACTGCTGTTCCAAGCAGAATTTGTTCTGTATTTAATAGGCACAAACTGCACAGTAGAACAGACAGCAAACACTGGGCAGCGCTTAAGCATTTAGAGAGACACGTTGAGTCCATCAGAGTCATGCTTTGACACTCCCACAGCTACGCTGGCCAGGAAAGCCAACAGTTTTTAAATGCACACAGTTCCTTTGCCTTCACAGTGGTATAAAAAAACATGTTTGGGTGTTTGCCTCTGATTTCACAAGGACCACACTTTCACTCATAATATCACTCAAAAGACTAATATTCTTCTGCTCCAGCAGGATGCTGGATCCTATTTAACTTTCAGACCTTGTCTTAATCTGCCACATTTTCATGAATATACTGGCGCCATCTGAATGCTCACGAATAAGGGATAACATGACTGTGCATAGCAGATGAGTCAAAAAATGGAGCTTTTGCCTATGATAATTTTTTTTGTTATTATTTTTGCACCCTGCCAGCTGTTGATCTTGCTAATGTGCCGCTTAGCAGTCAAGCTTTGTTCCCTCTTGGTTAATGAACTATGGCAAGAAATCACGGGCCAGTGGCTGGTTTTAAAGCTAATAGTGAATGGTCCATAAAGAAGAAATTCCCCAGACCACTAGATTTGAAGACCAAGCAGTGCTGTTGTCAAAGATGATGGAGAGAAAAAGGTAGAATGGTTTTGTATCACCATTGATGTACTTACACTTCTTGGGCATGTGTTGAAGTTAAATTATTGCACATGCTGTGGGACTGACAAGGATTTGTGCTCTGGTAAAATATGCCACTCTTCACTCAAAAAACCCCTTGTATCTCATTAAAGGTCACCTATTCACATGACAGAGCATAGCCATAGACACTCTCCACACCGTTGTGTAGATGATCCTCAACCAGGGTTTGGTTAAGACGCATTCAAGTCCAGGAAAGGTGTGTCAGTTTTGGGGATCACATTAGTTAGTAGCATCCTGGTGAAAAAGGGCAGCACGAGCTGTCCCAAGTTCTGCAAATGTGCCCACCAGGGAGCTGAGGGATAATAGACATGAGTCTGTCCCATTGCCTGCAGGGAGTGCAGGCAGAGAAGGGATGGCTGGGTATGTGCTGGATGGTGCCTTTTCCTCTGGAAAAGATCTCAGCTCTGCAGCAGGCATGGTTTGCTGCCAGCAGCCTCTCTCATTCACATTCCAGAGCTGAAACCAAGGCTGCTGCCTGCTCACCCCCATTGCAGGGGCTTCAGTAAAGAGATGTGGTTCCCCGAAGCCCCTTCTCAAACATGTTACCCCTCTGCTTTGTGGAGTCAGCTCCCTCCCTCCTTTGCTTCTTGCTGTTTCTTTTGTTGGCTTTGGGATTTCTCATGGACCCTCCACTCCCCCTTCCAAGCACCTCTTGGTTATTAAAATGCAGCTCAGGATAGTTCACTTTGCCTGGTACATTATCATTCCTCGTTAGAGACCCCTCCAGGGCCTGTGATATGCCTGCACCGACTTTATAATTACAAAGTCAATTTCTAAACAGACATTTGCAAATAAGTCAATTTAAATACCGAGATTTGCAAACAATAATTAAGCAGTAGCTTCTTTTTTAATATCTATATATATAATTAATGCCCATGGGCTTTCCATTTTACCTTGCGACTGTGTAGCTTGCAATTGTTTGTTGAGCTAAACCATTCTCAGAAAGCAAATCAAATCACTGAAGGGTTTTAAAGCTCTTTAAGAAAATGCCCTACCTCATTCAATCCCTGCTCCATATGCCCTTTTTTATACATCCCACCCTGTAACTATAGGAAAGTAGCATCAGGAGCCTCATATCAGAGCACCTGAGTGGGGGAGCTTTCCCCTTCAGCATAAGGACAGTGACCTGGTCTGCCAAAAACTACCCAAACCCACAAGAAACTGGGGAAGACTGTATTAAAAAACCTGAGTAATAAAATAGCCTGTGGGGACAAGGGAAAACACAGTCTGGAGGAGCAGGTGAACAAGTCTACCTGAGGTCTTCTCCAAGGACGTGCAGTGAGAGTGCTCATGTTGTGAGCAGAGTGTTGGGAGAGGAACAAATGAGCCAGGACAAGGAGGACTGCATCTCCTGTCCTTTGAGACAGGTCATCGCCCTATGGTCTCTGCCTGTTGTCCCATCATAGCTCTCCTTACCCTCCTTGTCTTCCCAGAGACAGAAGAAGGTACAGCAGCCAACCTGGGTCACCAAAGAACTATCAAGGTCATGGAAACCAGAATCTGGGACCATGGGAAGATAAGGCTTGAAGAGCTGACCCTGGACAGAGAGGAGTGCAACAGAGAGTTCCATTTCTTGTTAGGAGGATCTTCTAAGCCTCTGCCCTCTCCTACCACATGATCCTTCAGCTTTGTTTTGCCACAGGTTGTTTTTCTTGCTCTGACTTTCCTGCCTTTCCTCCAGTCCCTACACCAGGAGATTTTTTGTAGACTTACATCAGCTGCAGAGTTCATGAGGAGAGATCACAAACTGGTGGTTCCCTGCCCTGTTCTCTCTCAGCTGTCTCAGCAGGCAGGAGATGTGTGGTCAGAGCATCATGCCTGGGAAAGAATGAATCTTCACAGGGCCTTGACTAGAAAGTAGTAAGAAAAGGCTGAGTGCAAACTCTTTGCATGTGTCTCATGGTGCATTAAAGATGGATTGCTTCCTGGTTTGTGCTTCTGCTCAGTAATTTCAAAGGGCTTACTCATTATTTTTGTGTTGGTTCCACATTTTTGAGCGTGCTCATATCTTAGCTCATCAAACTTTAGCCAGCTGGGGCCAAAAATATCCCTGGCATAATCAGTTCGTTCATCCAAGCCCAAAACCTTCATTTCCCAATTCAAATAGACATCGACGATCAGCGTATTTGAAGGGAACATGGTCCTCAGTATCATCTTGGGTGACATTGCTGGAAGCAGACTTCCTTGCACCCTGGCACTCTGTATCCAATTGCTATAAATATGAGCAACAATTATACATCCCTTCTTTTCCCTTTTTATGGGTGTGCAAGGACAATAACTTAGAGCGCTGCTGCTATTCAGCACAAAAACAAATAACAGAACAACTCTGGCTGTGATGCATTTCAGCGGCATAACTTAGACATGCCACTGTTATATTAAGTTATAAATATCTATCACTTGACAATGCCAGTGCTTTTCAGCAGGGAAAGGAGTATTAAAAAAATAGGAAAAGAGCCCAAACCCTGAGTGGTGGTTGCTATAGCAATTAACAATGCGTCCTTCTTCGGGAGCCAGGGATGCTGATGCAGCTAAAACAAATGTTTGTGTATGGCCGTGGTGGGGACGGTGACGGATTAGGGAGCGCTGGCCTTGAGCCTTGGTGTAATCCAATTCTAAATAAATCATAAATCTAAGTGCAGGCTGGCAAGCTGGAGGGAATATCAATGCAAGGAGGGTGACAGTGGGGTAGTTTCGGTTTCTGTGAGGGGCAGAGGTGAGGAGAGAGTAATAGTGGGATGGGTGTAAAAATCCAGATAGAAAAGTTTTTTATGGGGATTTTTTTGCCACATGACTAAAGTAATCCTGTAGGAGCCCTGGTATCCCCTAAGCACTGTGGTCCTCTTTGTTTCAGGGCTGAATCACAAAATCACAGAATGGTTTGGGTTGGAAGGGACCTTAAAGCTCATCTTATTCCAACTCCCTGCCATGGGCAGGGACACTTTCCACTAGACCTGGTTGCTCCAAGCACCGTCCAACCTGGTGTTGAACACTCCCAGGGTTTGGAGACTTAAGGCCTTAAAGCTAAAGGAAGGAGAGGAGATATGTTAAGGGAATTAATTTCTTCCTTCCCATCACTGGATGTGGCCTGGGTAATCCATCACCCTTCCACCTGAGCCCAGTCTATGCTGTTACCAGAAGGTTTGTGAGACCTCTGGGTCCAGGCCCTGGTGAGATCATGCCAATATCCCCATGGGAGCCCTCAGTGTCCTACAGTGCAGGGCAGGGCTGCACATGCTGGGGTTACTGCTGGCATAAAGAGAAAACCATGCCCTGCAGAAGATAAGACTAACAGCTATCTGGTGTCTTCTGGCCTCTCCAACACATGGTTCCAGCCTTGATATGGAGTGAAAAATGAAAATGAGGACAGCTCAGTCAACAGCATGTCTCAGAAATTAATGAGCCCCTTTGCCTCCAACACCTGATAATTACATCTTTCAATTAAATGAACTCTCTCCCTGTCCAAGTTCTTATAAATTACCTCAAAGTGATGCATCTTTGTGGGCTGCCAAAGCTTCCTTATGCCAAAATCTGTGCAGGCTCCCAGGCCCTTGCAATGCTGGAGAGTCTTAGATCCAGATGTCACTGGGGGATGTGGTCCTGGTATCACAGCCCAGCTCCTGGGTTATGGGCACATGCTGAGACCAGGGCCCTGAGGTCTGCATCTCATATCCCTATGAAATGAGGGAGAACAAAAGACCTTGGAAGATTCCAGGTAATCTGCTGTCATGATGGGAATGTCATGTAGAGGGATGCTTCTAAAGTCCTGCACTTTGTTTGGGCTTCTCACTGCAAAGTTTAGGACTCTGGTCAGAGTTTAGAGCTGAGAGCCTTCAGCAAGGTGGTGGAGTGATGGACTCTGCTTTCTGAGGGGATTCACACCATTACAGACAGTTGGTTACAGTAAAGGCACTTGCTGGGGAGAAGGGACCCCTGTCAGGACACTGTGACTCTGCTGAGGCCAATCATCATAGTTTGCAATTACAGTTTGGTTACAGAGGTGCACTGAGATATGTGTTCAGTTTCTTGATGAGATCATGTGTGCTCTGAGGTAGAGAAGACAGATGAGTTGCCATCTCCTCCTGCACTCAAACGTGTCTTAAGATGTTTTGAAGGCTCCCAATTCTATCCTGTTTCATCGCTTCCAGCTTGGAGAAATGACACATAAAATGGGGGCTCCTGCTCTAATCCAGTTTGCTGCATGTGCAAACCTTATTCAGCTAGAGGAGACAGGCTGGGTGCAGGGAGAGATCCCACCCAACAGGATGAATGTGACAAAACCAGGCAACTGCTTAGTTCTCTTTCTATTCTCCCCTTCTCTTAAGTAACCAAGTGCAACCAGTGCAGCCTAAAGCTGGGCTTTTATAAGCTTGCAATAAATCCAACCAGCTTTTCTAAAGTGCAGCAAGCAGCTGATGCAATCACATAATTCAGCCCAACTCACTGGACAATGGCAAGGAAGGCTGAGGATGGATTTTCCTCTGAAACCCACACAGCTATACATTCCCACTTGTGGAGACTCACACCATTTCAATTAAGGCAATTAGCAGTGACCAAGGGCAACTGCAAAGCCCCAATTAAACCAACACAAAGGCTAACATGATCTACAGTGTCATGGAGCAGGTTGGAACATGCCACCCTGACAGCCACTGTCTGGCAGATTAAAGGGTTTCTGGACACTCTGTTGTCCCCTTCCAGACCTCCTACAATCTCTTCTCCTTCAATAAGCCCAAATGCTAAGTTCCAGTCTTTGTATCTCCTCATTAATTTGCCCCTTGTCAGGGGCCTCAGGGGAAGATTCTGGCTTTGCTCTTGTCTTTCTGTCCCATTTAAATTGTAGCCTGCAGCCACAATTCCCTATTCCCCTTTGCCTCTTCAGGGGTAGCCAGAGAGTGTGATTTAGGCTTCAGTGACCTTTTCCTAGCTGGGACTAGTGCTAGGCTGGGCTTTGCACTGTCAGGCTGTGATTGCGAGGAATAGAAACTGACTGCAGAAGAGCAGGAAGGGAAGAAACTGGTTCTCTGCTCAGGCACAGTGATTTCCTGCTGAGATGGTTTGGGATGGCCTGTATTTGGGGGAGGTGTGTGGGGAAGGGGATGCCTCAAGCCATCTGGGAGAGAGAGATACAAGGCTATTTGGGGGAGAAGGAATTGCTCTTGGTGAAGTCTGCTCTGGGTTTCTACACTTCTGAAGAGTGGGAACCTCCTTTGCCTGGAGACACACCTGAGTTTGGGGTTGCTTTCAGATGGTGGTTTAGACTCTGCTAGAAAATACACAATGGAGTGGTGTGTGTTGAGACCATTTAATGCTGAGAGACAGACTGGAGGGAGGTTTTTAGCAGTGACATCTGAGCTCTGACTTTGGGTAATACCCTATTCCACTGCCTCAGACCACCTAGGAATGGGCAAGGCTCTTGCAGCCCCATCTCAGTGTTTGAGCCACATATTTGGACTCCATCCCTGCTCATTGCATGGAGTAGATGATCTTTGAAGGTCCCTTCCAACCCAAACTGCTGTATGCTTTGATGATCCATACTTGGTATCTGGCAGCTCTGAAACACTCTGGACAAGCTGTTCCTTGCAGTCCACAAACCACTTTTATTGGGATTTGTCATTAAGAGGACTTTGTATCAAAGCAAGGGCAGAGACTGGCACAGACTGGAGTGAGACTATGGAAGGAGGGACAGCTAAGGGCTGGGAACCTTCCTGAGGATGAGAGAAGACTGTCATGAGGACATGACTGCACCTGGGTGTCACAGTTGTTTAGATCTAGCAGAGCTGATAACTGGTTACAGTGATCAGCCTCTGACATCTCTCAGTGGCCTGAGCTAAATGGTCAGGTCAGATCCTGACGTGGGTTCACTTTGGTTCCTGGGGGACCCTTCCTTAGATAGCAAACCCTGCCAGTACATTCAGTGCTAATTGGTGTCCTCGTCAGCAGTTACTGCTGAAAAGTCACTTGTGGAATAGGCCCAAACAGTGAACTCTTTTCCTTAAAGGTAAGTGCTCCAATTAAGGGTGGACAGGGAGTCAGGGTAAGATGTTTGCTACCTGCTTGGAGGATATGTAGGAATTCAAGGTGAGACGTCAGAAACCTTCCCCACATTCTATTAAATAGAACATCCTTCATTTTGGGTATGGCTGTGAAGGGAGAAAATCAGAGGATGTATCTGATGCAGAAAAACATCTTTTTGTGGTTCTTGGACTTTTTGCCTGTGTTTAGCTTTTCTTTTCTGTTTGAGGTTTTCTTGTGTGTTAGCACTGAGGATAAAACCCATGAAATCCCTTTCTTAATGTTTTTACTTTGTCCCAAGTAACACAGACAAAGGGGCTGTCATGAGCTGCTGGAATGAAAATTAATTTAAAAAGCATCATCATTTATCACTTTTATAGGAAAAAAATGAGAAACCACTGAGATTAGAGCAATTGTGGCAGAAATTTCCTGCACAAGAATTATCAGAAGTTATTTGCAAAAGGATAATAACATGAAATAACAAAGAAATTCCATGACAAAAACAAACAAACAAACAAACAAACAAACAAAAAACAAGGCCCTGGAGCTTTTGCTTGTGGTGTGGGATTTGCTTCTCACAGTTTGAACCACCCAAAAGTCAGGCATTGGCAGGGTGTGATGGTTACCTGCCTCCATTTGTAGAGAGGGATGTTTAGAGGGCAATTCTCTATATCAATATGTGGTGTCTGAGCCAGATGGGATGGAAAGTTCCTCCCATGGGAGCTGGGAGATTGATTCTACAGAAATGCTTCGATTTTCCACAGCATCATTAATGGCAGTAATGATATCGTTGACAAATACAGCTACCCCTGGCTGAAATGGGGATCAAAACCAAGAGCAATGCGAGTCACAGACTCATAGAATTATGTGAGTTGGAGGATCCAGCCAGGGGGTCCAGCTGGGGATGGTTTGAACAACATAGGTATGAACTGGGCAGAGGAAATTCCCCCCAACAAATGGGCACTGGCTGCAGGGAGCAGGGGCAGCCCATGGGTCGCTGTGTCCTGTGCTAAGTGGCCACACACAGAGATGATGCTGGGAGTTGGGGATGGTTCATCTCGGACTGAGCAGGAGCCCCATTTCACACGTCTGATCTAGAATTGCCACTCCAGAGGAGCTCATTAAATCCAGTGTAACAGACCTGCTTCGTCCTTTACCTGCTTACTTTCTTCTCCCTAAGTAGAACGAGTGAAAGGCCCCACATTCTTTATCCATTCTTCCTGTTCTTTATCCATTCTTCCTTATCTCATTCCAGTGGTCCCTCTCCTCTCGCACTCCTTTCCTCACACACTTGCTCCCTCCAGGAAGGCAGCTAATTATTTCCTGAATGCCCTCAGTGTTATTTTGCCTTGAGAACGTCTCCTGCTGGGACTTCTCACACACTTGTGATTCTCTGTGTGACAAAAGGTTTCTCAGTTTAGCTTTGAATGGGTGTTTATTTTCTGCATTTAGTCCTTTTGCCTCATCATCTGCACTTCGGCTGAGAATAGAAATTTCACTTGACATTATCTAAACCATTATCAATTAAATCCCTTCTTAACTGCCTTTTTTTTCCCTCCTGAGCTGTGTAAGTTTTGAGGGTTTTACTCTCCTCCTTCATTCCGGCATACCTTGCATTTGTAGATAAAGCCCTTTGCCCTTCTACTTTAACTTTCAAAACACAACACACTTTCCTTGCTGCTGGGGTTTCTTTGGGGTTTTTTGTTTTTTTGTTTTTTTGTTTTTTTTTTAGTGCCACTGCAGTGATCAGACAGAAACACAGGATTCCAGTTTATTTCACACCAGAAAGTCAGTGCACCCTCTTTGAACTTGTGCAGACATCAGTATATTTGCTGTGTGCCATAAGGGTTCTCCAGTTGGGCATGGAGATCATAACATAACATTCCAGCTTCCAGTGAAAGCATCCAGCTCAGAGTACAGAGCTGGTGTGGGTGGAGGAATGTCAGAGCTAATGCAATCTGGGTGATTCAGACCACAAATGCCTCTGGCAAGGTGTCTCCAATGGGGAAATGTTGGGGGTGAAACAATGACACAAATACATGGAAACTGGGATTTATTAATTCTTATGGAATGATTTGTGTCTTCTTTTGACTTACTTAATTGTCTTTTTTCCCCCCACTGGAATAGAACCCATGCAGAATTATAGTCCAGTGAATAAAAGACATAGAGGTCACATGCTTTTGACCCACATATACTTGTCATAACTGGAGATATGCCAAGTTAAGAGCATAAGCTACGGACACTTAACCTAATCAGAATAATTCTGCAACAGTTCATAAACTATCAAACAAACACAGAGAGTTTTAAAAGTACCAGGAATTTATGACTTGGCACATTTTATAATATGAGCCATTCCCCAACTCTGCAGATCCAAAGGACTGGAGAAAACACAGGTAAGCAGCTGAACTCTGGGATTTTGTCTTTAGGAGATGGCACAAGAAAAAAACATTAATTGTTTGCTGTTTCACCTCTTTTCTTTGTTGGATCAGCTGTTAATTCAAGGCCTGTGGCCATGTCATAACTGCTTTTATTGAGCTGTTTCTAAACCAAGTCCCAGTGAAGCTGTTTGTCATTCAGGCGATGAAGGAGACTGCCTCCCAGCTCTGCAAAGGCTGCTCAGCCAGCCTCAGAGCACCCTGAAATCTATCAGTGCTAATTAGGCCCCACTTAAAGGCTCCCAGGCTGCCCTTACTGGTTTGAAATGCAGAGTGGCATGTGCAAGCCCTTATGCTTGGCTCCTGACAGGAGCAAAAGCAAACATCAGGCCCTGCTGTGACCTCCATTTACGAGACTCATTTACTGCACTGAAGGCATCAACTTCTGGGAAATCAAATGGACAAATTAGTTTTGAACCCCTACTGGTTAAGATGGACTTCTCACTGGGACAGTGCTCCTGCCTGGCCGCCTAATGTTTCCTTAATCATTGTGTCTGTGGAGTTTCCTCAGGGAGGTTTGGGTCGATGAGTTTTCTGCCAGGAGGAGACCTGGGAGTAGGGAGCAGCACATGCAGGCAGCTCTCCAACAGCCCCTGGCCTCTGACACCAGGTGGGTGCCAGCTGTCCTGTAACTAAAGTCACATCACTGTTTTTAACTACTATTAATCATCTTCCTAAAGTAAAGGCAGAATCCTGTGCCCCGGCCCATTTTTGCATTGCCTTTTGCACGACAACCTGAGAGCTCCATCCAGTGATGCTTTAAGTGATGTGCCCCATGGTTCATGCTCATCTCCATAAACATTGTCTCTGTTTCTGAGGAAAGAAGGGGTTTCTAACTAATCCCTGTTCTCGGCTCCATAGGATTCCAAGACCATCTGCCTATTTTCAGTCAAGTTTACCCAAATCCCCTGCCCAGTGGGGATGAAGCCTCCTGAGGATCCCCCTCCTCCTGAAGTTCAGCCCAGCCATAGCTGCTCCCCATGCAGACCAGCTATTGGAAAATGTGTGTACAAAACTGTGAGCCTTCATAGACAAAAATGACAGCATCTTGCCCAGGAATAATGACATGTTTAATTTGTCACCCCTGGGATCATTTCATCCTTATGGCAGAGATATTTCCTTTTCCCTGTCTGCCCCATTGCCATCCATTCCTTTCCCTGCTTTTCTCTCTTAATCTCCCTGAGACTCCAGTGCCTATTTCATTATGAGATATTTATATTTTCCATTCCTCTGGCATATGGTTCTATGAACCCTCTCAAGAGTTTTGAGGGGAATCTGAATTTATTGAACTCTTTTCTCCTCTTGCTGGTTTGTGTCTGAGTTCCAGCACTGGAGGCTGATAGGGATTGCCTCTGCTCTGGGACCTCTGTCCTGCCTCTTGGGGACCCACAGTTCTGTCGGGGCAGTGCCAGTGGGGAGAAGCAGTGAAGACACTGAACCATTTCAGCATCTCAGCCTGGCTGCCAGAGTGGCACAAACCAGGCAGCACTGCTGCAAACTGCTTGGAAGCTGCTTTTCCAGAGAAACCCCTTCCTTAGAGCTAGTGTTGGTGCATGACGAAGAACTGTCCTTCCCAGACTGCACAGCCCACAGCCAGTGTGTACCTAATTTATCTGGGGAATATTCTCAAACCGTATTAACCTTTAACTTCAGATTTCTGAGTCAGAGGGACCTTCTCCTCCATGTAGCACTGCTGAGTACGTGGCCAGGTGAGCAAGAGCCCATGATGGACCTTTCCTTCTTGACTTGCTGGCTGGGGATGGCCTGAGAAGGAGCAGGGTTTGCACTAACAGGAGGCCTCACAGCCAAGCCATCTTGATCCTATCAGGCAAGTCCAGATGGGTGATATGAAGAAGACAAGGTCAGACTGAGTCTGAACCCCTCTCAGGAGCACTCTGTCTTGTTTTTCAGCTGTTGGTGGAGGTGACCTGGTGGTAAATGTTGGTGGCAATGTTGTGTCTAAGGTTGCGCACAGGACAGAAAGAGCTCAGGTTTTGGAGAAGACTTTTGCCACTGAGAATCACAGCAAGAAAGCTGATGAGATGAATTGACTTTGTATCTGTGAATAACATCTCTGCAAATATTGCCAGATGTTTTCCATAAGCCCTGCTGACATGGCAGTGAGGTTAGGGGATCTGGCTCCCCCCATCACTTCTGCTCCCAGCTTAAGCCCAAAGGCCAAACCAAACCTTGGGACCCTCTTTGCTCTTCCAACCCCCCTCTCAGTGCACAGGAGGGATGACTGTGGTTGCACGTGTGTGGTAGGATTCCTAGCACCAAACAGCAAGCTCTGTGTGTGCACACAATGAATTATGACACAGACCCCAAAGTGCTCTCACAAGCTGTCCTCTCCTACATCGAGACCTGGCCTAAGCCAGGAGGGAGCAGGAGGGAAGCAGATGGCAGCTTGGCAGAGTGATTAAAGCCCTAGATAACTGTTTTAATGAATTGCCCACCCAGCAGATAAAATATTGCAATAGTCAGTCCTATTCTATGCTGTCAGTAATTGCAGTTTTATTTACAACACCGGGGAAAAGCCGTGCTCTTCCCTGTGCTGTGCATTGTCAGGGCAGGCTGAACTGCAAGTTGGAATGGAGAACAGACCTGTGGATTTTGTCTGTCACCCAGAGCAGGTGTCACTGGGTACCACAGCTTGGGTAAAGCACCTTGCAGGAGGATTCAGTGACAGAAATGAGCAAAGGCCAAGCTTCTGACTCATGAAGATTAATGTGTGTCCTGTGCAGATTTAGACCTGAAGACAGGTGCAATGTCTATTCACTTTTCTCTGCTGTTACATCTCTTGCTCCCCTCTCCCCTTTCAACCTGTCTCAGTATCCCCAACTAGCCCTTTCTCTGTGAGAGTTGATTTGGAAGTGCACAATGAAAGCCTTTCTGTGGTGTCCCGCTTCTCGCTGACTCCTTTGCTCTTCACCGGGATGTTGGCAGAGGAGCTGATTTGGATTTGCTCAGTTAACAGGACTCCTGTCAGTGTATTTGATATATACATAAGGCAGGCTTAACAAGCCCAAGAGGAGCTGTGTGAGTGCTGATGCCAAACCCTACTGCATTTACCACTCATGGTGGAGGCTGCACTGGAGCTGTGGTGCTTTTTGGCCTCATTTTTACTCCTCTCAAGGATTCCCATCTTTTTCCAGTCCCTTCCAGGATGCTAGAGAGATGGATGTTTTGCTGCTATCAGGGGGTGGCCAAGTCCTTCTTGTGCTCTGCTGTTGATGAGCTTGGGTTAAGGAAGGCAATTCCCTGCTTCCCTCAGCCATGCAAGAGGTACTACTCAGATAGGTGCTGGTAGAGCAGGACATATTTCCATGCAGAAAAGGAACATGTTTTCCTAAACAGGATCCTGGTGTTTGTGGGGTAAAGAGTCCTGAAAATAAAAGAACCACTGAGTCCTGGCTTCTTGGAGACTGACTGGCTTTGCTGTCTAATAAGGCATAACTTCTAGTTGAAGCTTTTGGGACTTTTAACATGGTGCTGCTGATGAGGAGTCTCTGAGCCGCATTTGACATGGATGCAATGGGCTTTGAAAGTATTGCTGAGCCTGAAATCTGGGGAGAAGCCTTACCTTTGGGCATCTTGTTGGCAGAACTCAGTGTCTAAAAGCAGAAGTCTCTGTGAATGGAGTGAAAAATAGAGCCAGGATTTTCATCCAGTATTTCCCGTAGAGAAATATGTGCTGTACTCTGTGAGGTTCATAGAGAGGGAGTGCAGCCTGTCCAGAGTGCCTTGGATTTACAGCCCATGCATCCATCCAGGTCTCATTCACCTGTGCTGCCTGGGAAGGTCTGGTGAGCACACTGGGGTTTCTAGGTGACCCCAGACCCATCAGGGCTGCAGCATCTCTTCCACTGAGCAAGAAAACTGGAGAACAGGCCACACAGCCAGATCCTTCCCTGGGGATTATTTTTAGAACAGACCAACCTTCCCAACTAAATGCTTGTCAAATCCGATGCCTTTCTTCAAAAACTCCAGGTGCAAACAAAAGCATTGGGAGTTTTTTTTGGCTGGGAGCGAGCACAGAAAGCTTAGCTGGTTGTTTTGAGGCCAGCTGTGCTTTTTTCCTATTCATTCATAACTGCTGTGCATAGTGAGACCCACTGGAGAATACAGGAGGAACCTGTGCCTGGGTCCATTCCCTGCACCTCAGCTGCATGTCTAGGGAAATCTTGGGAAATTTTCCATGCCCTGGTTATTCATATTTGCCACCCCTGGTTCTGAACTTCTCTGTGTGGTGGTAATAATATCCCATTACTAAACTGTACTTTATGTGGGCATCATTTGCATTGTTGAGCAGCTGCGAGCCTCTCTCAACCGCCTGCCTGCCATATTGCATAGATAATAACAGCTAATCCATATTAATTATAAATACACAAATCGTCTCCTAAATAAGGCAAAGTTTTGTGAGCAGCAGAAACCAATGGGTGCCAAGAAATGTTAGTGTTACGCCTGACACCTCATCCTCTGGCTGCCATGTCATGAATAAAGAAGAGCCCACAGCACAAGTCAGGGATGGCATCTGAGCTTTAATAGCCTGCAGCCACTGCCATCAACCCTCCGGCGGTGATTTCATCACATCTCTCAAGCTAAACTGCACTGGGTCAAAACACAAACCTCTTCGGAGAAATAGCTGCAGGAAGAGGGACTGCAATTATTATTCACTACCTGGCGTTTGCCGGCAGCGGATCTATGCTGGACTAACCCCACCTTGTGGTGTTGGTGGGCTCTGGCTGACCTGGTTTGGAAGAAAACACTGATTTCTGTCCAGTTTTTATTTGAAGCCCCCTAAGGCTTTGCCTGCTGGAGGTGGAAGTCTAAAATAAGCCCTTGCAGTTGGCTCTCTTTCTTTCCTCTGTTGGCTTTCTCAGATCTCCCAGAGAAAGCCAATGGAAGCCCCAGCATCTCTTATCCAGGCTGAAAATTCCTGACACAAAACATGAGATCTATCCATGTGCAGTCCATTGATTCTCTTCCACCTCCTTACTGAGGAATAAGGTGTTGCTCCTACTATTTTCCATTTTGAATACTTAATGCCTTCTCCCCAGTCAGCCCTTTGCCATTCCACATGGGCAGGTTTTTTCTTTCCTCTTCTCTGTGTTACAATGCTGTGTATTTTCCTCACTGAAAAGGGTGGGCAGGCATTGGAAGGGGCTGCCCAGGGAGGTGGTGGAGTCTCCATCCTTAGAGGTGTCCAGGGAAAAACTGGATGTGGCACTCAGAGCTCTGGGGACAAGGTGGGGATCAGTCACATGTTGTACTTGATGATCTTGGAGGTCTTTTCCAGCCTTAATGAGTCTGTGATTCTATGATAATAGAGCTGTCAAAAAGGTCCCATATTTCTTTCCAAAAACTCATGTTTCTTTCTTTTCCTGCACTTCCATGTCATGGCTGAAAACTTTTGCTGCCTTTTTGGATAGTGTATGAACAGGGAAACATCTGGAAAGCAAACCCAACATAAATGGCAATATTCTCTGCTATTTTTTTGCAGAATTATAGAGATAATATAAGGACTCTATACTGCTTCCCCTCCAGGCTTATTAGTATAAATGCCAATGAGCTCTTACCTCTAGGTAAACCAGTATCTTTGTAAAGTGTCCAGCACAAATGGGGCTCTGATTGGAAAAACAACTTCATCACAATAATACTTAAGCTGGGGATAGCAATTTTTGTTTTCATGATGGCTAGAAATGACCACGTTTGCCCTTCCCCCTGCAAATTATGATGTCTTTTTCTTAACAGCATTGATTTCCTTTAACATTTCAACCAAAAAGAAAAAATAAGAAGAGTAATTTCTGGAGAGTCAAGGCACTGAAAGAGCCTAATTGTTTGCAATACAGATGATCACAGGATGTGGGGAACATTCTTACAGAATTCTTTCCATTATAGATGCCCTTTCTTACAAGTTTCAAGAGGCAGATTATAAAGCAGAAAGAAACTTAGAAAATGTTGAAGATCTAGACAGTTCAGCCAGGACTCATATCAAGGAGCCCCAAACCTGTGGTTGCTCTGTAGATATAAATATTAGCAGTATAATGCAACCTCAGTTGCTTAAAAAATCATGAGGACAAGGATAATAATTGTGGATTGTCTCAGATCCTGATGCAGACTCTGGCTAAGTCCAGAGTTTTAAACTACACTCATGAAAATATTTAGTTAATAAATTTTGCTTCTTCCCTCACCTCCCACACACGTTCAAGATACAAGGCAGAGAATTTATTTGCAAATGATATATTAGAGGGAAAGGTGGTGCCTATGCTTCCAACATGAAATCAGAACCGTGTATGTGACTGCTCTTTGCCTCTCCTTTCCTCCCTCTCATGCCAAAAACCCTACAGGAAAGCTCAGCAGAGCCTTCCCGCAGTTCCTGGGCAGGAAAATCCCTTTCTCTTTGAGCCTGGGTGAGGAACTGGGAGGGGAACACAGCAACAGAAATGCTGCACATTGTGTTGAAGTACATCTGATGCGGGAAGGCTGTTGGGCAAGGGGAGATTAATTATCTCAGAGGGAAATCTATAGCTGGAACTTTGAAAATAAGAGCAGGGAGATCCCTAGGAAAATATGTAGTTAGGAAACATCTTACCCTGGGGAAAAAAAAAAAAATAAGAAGGAAAAAAGAGACAGGGATATTCCAGGGCTGGTTCCTACTTTGCAAGTGCAATAATGAACTGGAGACACGTCCCCTAACACCTCTTCAGGTTGTCATTGTTTCTCTTAGAGGTGTGTGCATGACTTGAGAGAAAGTGCAAAAAGAAAAGGCAGTGTGGCAGTGCTGTTTTTCTCCCTAAAAAGTAGTTTGATTCCTGTCTGCCTTGTCTAGGGACCAGTAGAGGGAGACAAGCCTCTGAGCTTAATCCATGCCTGCTTCCTCCTCTCCAACAAGTTCCCTAGTTGTTTGGTTTTATTTTTTTTTTTCCTTCCTGCATTATTATTATTTGGGCTTAAATATTGTTTTTTATGAAAAATAGCTATAAATGACCCTCACCTTGCAGTTATGGAGAGAGGATTAGATTAAAAATGCTGCAGGGAGATTTGGGGGAGTGAACACACGGCAACAATCCTCCTATGGCAATAACACAAGGAGCAAATTGGCCCAGGTAGGGGCTGGGAATGCTGCAGAGTGTGTGTTTTTTCTGTGTGGGAAAGCCTTTCCATCACGTTCTGCATCCCTGCCTGAGTAGAGGCTTAACACAAGTCTGAGTCTGATGAGAGATGTGCAGGCATCAAGTTTCTCAGGATCTGGTGTAAAACTACAAACTGGATCTGTAAAACACCCCTTTTTCCTGGCTCACAGCGGTGAGTCAGAGCAAGAACAGGGTGCTGTAAAAATTGCCAGGAGCTTCAAATATCTACAAAGCTTGGGATAACCCTGGGGAGGGATGGGATGTCCTGGCCCAGGTTCAGTCCAAACCTAGGTAGGTTTTTTTCCTTTTTAAACTTTTTTTACTGTGCTCCCAAAGCAGCAGAGGTGGAGGGGTGTGAAAAGATATGCACAGCAGTGTGTACATGGGTGTTGCACTATGTCATGTGGCCTCTGCAAGGACAGACAGTGCCAAAAGCCACAGTTCCCATGCAGGCAGGCTGAAACTGGGGCTTGCAGAGAGAGAGAGTGCTTGCAGCAGGGTGAGGAGCTGCAGAGATGGGTGTTAGTACACAGTATGCCCAAAAAGACCTTCTCTGAGTGTTGGTCAGGGTGGCCACAAGCAGCTGGAAGCAGCATGTGGGATATGCATCCTCTGAATGTCGGTGCAAACATCATCCTCCTGTATCCTCAGGTGAAACTCTTTCAGAGTGTGTGGTGGTGACATTCACAACCTCTGTGTGTGTATCTGTGTCTGTCTGTGCCTCTGTGTGTGTGTGATGTAAAGCCCCTTTGAGCTTCTGTTCATTTGTGTGAGCTGGGGAGCAGCAGCTTTCAGATTGGGTATCGCATGTGGATTTTGACTGTGTTGCCTCTAAGTCCTCAGCAGAAATTTGAGCAGATAAGGCTGGGTAGCAGTTGGGAGTCCAGCACAAGCAGGGACAACAAAGGATGAAAAGAACCAAGCAAATGAAACAAACTTTTTGAAGTCCTTGCAGAAGCAGCCCTTCACTATATTTAGTGAACCTCACGACTCCATCAGAACAAAACTATCGTCACTGGAGGGAAAAGAGAAGTTGCCCTGAATGAAAATAATCCAGAGAAGCGTAGAAGGGTGAGTGGGAATGCAGGATGGAGAGGACAACATTTTAAAGGATCTCTGAGCCTACCACCCACTAAAATCCCATGTTTTCCCATCTCCTTGGCAGGGTGTTAGCTCTGACTCAGTGCCATGCACGAGCTGCTGGCTGTGGGTCCTGCAGGAGAGTGAGTGCACTGAGCTGGCAGCTGGATGGCAGGGCCATGCCTAAACAGATCCTGCTATAGGGGACAGATTTCAGGGCCAGAATTGCCATAGCCCAGAGAGGTTTTACATCTGTGTAGCTTTGGTCTCCGAGGATGTTGTCCTCACCCTCCAGTCCTGTGAGAGGAGAAAAGGGTGCCTGGAAGATCCTGCCAGGAACTCAGCTGCAAGGCAGCAGGATAAAATTCAGCATTGGTTTGGCTGCTTTTAAGGGTGCAAATTTGATGAGATGAACCTGGACAAATGCCTACTTCGTCTTTATCTGCTCCTCAGGGGTGTTTGCATGGCAGCCTGAGGGCTTCTGCTACTTTCGAACATTGTATTATCAATTACCCTAATTAGAGCTTGGCACTTGCCTGACATCAAGTATTTTTCATTAATTTTTAACCTTTTTCTTGCCAAGCCCTACAGCCAATGCTCGCAGAAGCTTTCGTCTAAAACAAAGCAAAAGGGAAAAAAGGCAAAAGAAAGGCAAAAGCAAGCAAGGTTAATGCCAGTTTGATTGGTGGCTGGCTGTGGAGTCTGAAGGTTGTTCTCCATCAGCGCATACACAGCGAGGACCTGTGTTTGCATGGACAGTATTAAGCACAAAGGAGGTGGCCAGGCCCTCACCTTGTGGATTTAATCACTTCTCTGCCTCAGTGCCACACAGGGCCTCGGCAGCCACATCTTCTTCCCACATGCAGCATCTCCCCTGCTTAATATCACTTTCGGAGTGATATGCAGAATGAGCGAGAAGCAGCACAGATAAGCAGGTAACCATAAGCTTAAATTACTTTTCCATAAGCATGTCGACAGCCAGCTTCAATCATATCAGTGTTTGCAGAGAGTTAAAACTAAAGGGGCAGCCACATTGTCAAGGGAAGCTCATTTTGGAATGGCTAATAATGGCAGTAAGATGCCCAATTTATCCATAATCATTTCAGGAGCAGTTATCACTGTGGTATCTTGCCACCTCCCACACATTAATGGGTTTATCTGTACAAACCCACTATGAACAGGAAGGATTATCATCCCTCCTGACAGATGGGGAGGGAAGGTACGATCACACATTGCAGCCACAGCCAGGCAGGAAGAGAAGACCCAGGAGCCTTGACTCAACAGCAGGAGTTTCTCAGTGCTTTCCAGGTCAAAGACTGCTTATTCCAAGCACAACAGCTTTGCTGCCTCTCCTCAGCTGCAAACAGGAGTAAAAAATGTCCCTGTGATCAGCTTATACACATGCACAGCGAGTAGGTGTTTGTGTTTGGGCAGGTGTTTTTGGGAGTGTGTGTGTGCCTTTGGAGAGCCTGATGAAGATTACCTTAGAGCATTAGGTTGTTTCCTCTGCTCTAGATTGTAATCATATTTTCTGCACTTTTGGAGGCCCCTGACTGTTTACCCTGACCCTCCTGGGGGTTGTGACGTACTGAGTGAGAAAACCAAGCCTATCTGCGAGGGGAAACGCTCAGCAGAGCTGTTCCTAAAGCCCATGGCTGCATGGGTTGCTTTACAGCAGGAAGCAGGAGGAGTTTTTAACACTTTCTGGAAGTATCTGATGCCTCTGATGTGTTGGCCACACATGTTGCAGAGCAAGGTCTCAACTTAAGCCCTGACATCTTGGGAAGGTGCTCGTTGTGTTGGGTTTGTGATGCTGCAGCCCCGGAAAGACACAGAGACCTCTGAAAATGTCTGTTCAGGAAGAGGTTTTCCACAGAAGCTATAAAACATTCATGACACCTCCATTGTGCTGTAAATCCTTAGCAGGAGTTGATAACAGTGCATGAATTTTTAATGTAACATTTATAAATGGTTATTAAAACTATCCTTAAAGTAAAGTGTCAGTTTATTTTTAATTAACTGTTGGCTATTTAAGCTCCTCATGGCCCCAGGGCAGATCAACAATCTAACAAGTTAATAATCCACATTAACCCTGCACTTGCTGCCTCTTTGCAGAGAAGGTTGAAAATCAACACAAGATCATCAACAAGTGGGTTTTTCTCACTCAACTGAGGAGAAATGGCATCATTTCCTGGAATGGGCTTTCTTAATGCTTGGTTTAAGAAATTTTAGAAGCTGTGGAGGGATTTATTTCCTGAATATTGAACAGATACAGACAGATAGCAGAGCTGGGTGATTCATCTGGGAAAAAAAAAAATATTTGCATGGTGAAGAGAAATTTCCATTGAAATCCATGAGCTTGGATCAAACATTTGCAATTGCACCAGCTGCAATTCCAGGCCACCCATGTACAATGAGCAGCAGCTTTGAGTGATTTGTGACTACAGGTTTGGTTGCAAATGTTGCAATTGACTGAGCAATTTAAAATTTGGCATCGTGAAACTTGTAACTGTTTGTTTTATTTATGCTGTTTTTTTAAGTTTTATCCTTATTGACCAGTGTGCAAAGTATGAGGAGCAAACTGGTGTTGATTTTTAACTAATTCATATTATATACATTTTTAACTGACTATTCAAATTAAATTATTCTCCAGCATGCGACATATGTTTGCATTTGTCATTGTAATTGAAATTAGTCACGGGGGTGACAGATATTAGAGACAGTATCCTTTCTGTACTTGTTGATATTATCTGTGAGAAGGCTCCTGTGGTTATTCTTTGAAAATGAAGGTCAAACCAAGGCATCCCCAGAAAGCAGTTTGGTTTCAGTGTTCTTAACATCCAAAAAAGGTTCAGTTCATAGTATTTTGCCACTGAAATGACATTTTTTAGCCCTAGTCTGCCACACAGAGACCTTTCTGGTGAGAACAGAGAAGTTTGGGTTATTATGCTCCAGAACAGTGAGGTCCTGGGACTCTCTTTGCTTCCATTTTTTGCCCAGCTCAGTTTTACTCAGGGCTCTTTGGGGCAAAGAGCCAAAATCTTTCTCTAGATGGGAATTCACGAAGCTGAACTTTGCATTGCTGTGTCCCTTGAGTCGGCAGCAAAAGGTCGGTGCTTCCAGAGATTGTTTCCCTTGGATTTATCAAGAACTGCACCTGGGTGACACCAGGGTTAGGTCCCAAAAGCTGCAAAGCCTGCATATCCCATGTTTTGGCTTAGTTTCCAGGGCAGTGAAGCCAGACTCTCCCTTCATCAGCAGCTCATTTTTGCTGTGTCTCTCACCACCAACTAATCCCTGCCTGTGCCCCTTCATGCCTCTTGAGTCTCTCAAGACAAGCCAAACCTCCCTGGACAAATCATTGTTGTTTAAAGTTATATTTTATTCTCCTTTCCAGATGCTTTTTTCTATCCTCCTTTCCCACATGATCAGCCTGTGTGTTGGGAAATCAGGAACTTCAGATCTCTGGAGCATGCAGAGCAACAAGGCACCGAGGCAGAAGTGACACCAGCAACAATATCCTGCCGTAAATGCCGTTCAACACAGCAGAGCTTCTTAGAGATTAAACTTGTCTTGGAAATGTCATTGCCCTGACCAAATGAGATAATTTGTATCTTCTGTCACTGGAATCAAATCCTCTTTTTTTTCCTTTCCCCCCCCCCATAATTAACTTGTGACTGTGGGAAGGTGGGAGCAAGGATGGGGGCTGGGAAGGGAATTTCATGGGTAATCCAGCTGCTGTATGGAAATGATGGTTGGGTAATTGTGCTCTCTAAATGAACTTGACTCGATGGTTGGTGTCAGGTTTTGTTAAGTGCCCTGGGCCAGTGGAGACTAATTAGGAATGCATTAAATATTAAAGCTCTCTGACACTGGGGCATTGACGGTGACAGAAGAAAAGAAATCCCACAACCTAATCTGCACCCAACAGGAGTAATTTATGTTCTCTTCTTTTAACAAAGAAAAATCCAATTATTTGGCCTGCTGGAAAAAATATATTTAATGGAAAAGTTAATTTAGAGGGGGGGTGTGATAAAAAAATATATATAAAAATAATACATATGCTGTCAACACAGCCTGTGAGTGTCAGTTCCCCTGCAGTTTTGGTTTTGTTAACAGGGAAAATTCCCTGTTGTGAGGCTGTTGACTGGATTTGCCATTCCAGTAGTGGAAGACTGTGCTTTCCTTCCTCCATGGTCAGGTCAGCCTGGCACTTGAAGGGATGGACAACAGGGGATATTTGTGGCCATGCAGGGAGGGTGGGGAGTGTTTGGGGCTGTGCCCTGGGGATTTGGGGTGCTCCCACGGTCTCCCTGTGCTGTAAGGTGAACACTGCAGTGTGAGGGCTGCAGGATGGATGAGCTCATGTAGGGCCCTTCTGAGGTGAGACATGTACAAAGCTTTCAGAAATTCCAGCAATTAAGTTCATCCCATGTTCTACCAGAACCAGCCCTAGCAGCTCCACCTCCACACTTCACTCACCTACCAGTTTCCAGGGCAATTTGGTCTGACCTTTAGTTAAATGTCCTGCTCTCCCAGGCAGCTCGTTTCTGCTGGTCTGTCTACTTATGCAATCTAATCAAATCCAGAATGGAATATAATCAGCCTCATCTTGTAACAGCAACTTGCACAAATACCCGTCTCGGTGTCTGCTGCCCTGTCTGTGCCTCTATCTGATCTCATCTGTCCCTCTGATCCTGCAGCTGGGGATTTAGCATTTGCCTGATACTGTGAGATTTGGAAGAAATTGTTGGTGGGATATCCAACCCCCAAACCCCTGGATGGAGTGAGGGCTGGAAAGGTGAAGGTGCCCAACCTGCAGCACCCAGGGCTGCCTGTGCACCTCTCCACGTGTGTGCACAAACACACCTGGTGCCTTTCTCTATCCTCTCATCCTCTTTTTATTTTTTTTTTTCCCACCATTTCCAACAAGAAAAGAAAAAAAAAAAGTCCGGTTCATTTAGGAAATTACCGGAAGACCATTTTCTAAAGGAACTTGGTTGCCACGGGTTACCAGATGCTTATCTGGCACCGGTGTGATTTCGCTAACTGCAGCCATTAGGGAGAGAGAGACAGAAGGGAAACTGGGAGAGCTGGAACCATCAGAGCACTACCTGCCATCCACGGCCGAGCAGGGTATGTGTTCCCTACACACCAGTTTTCCCAGCGCTTGGAATTTCTTATGCCATTGGCTCCAGAATCCAGCCGGGGCTTGCTGCAGGCTGGCACTGAAGAGAAAGTTGGTTTGAAACTTCCTTTGCTTTGGGTCAGGGAAGACTAGGCTGGAGAAGAGAAAGCAGGGGCAGTGTCGGATGTGCCCAGAGAAAATATTTGGGGATTTTTTCATTCGGATAGTAGGATTACTGGGAAATGGTCGGGGAATGTGGGGAGAAACAGCCTGCCATGCAGAGCAGTGCTGCTTTGTGTCTGTGCCACACTTTGCATGCTTGTGATGCTTCCAAGCCACAGCGCTGCAGAGAGGAGAAAGTTCAGCCAGGACTTTTCTGGGAAGAGTATTCCCTTAGCACAGCAAGAGCACTAAAGGAACCCCGCCCAGGGGAGGAGGTAGAGAGGACTTGGACAAAAGGGGAGCGCTGGAGCCCTGTGATGGACAGTCAGTGCTACTCTTCATTTGAGCATCTTCTGGTGGTTACCCATCTGTGCAGCCCCATGTCCTTAGCAGGTCCCTGGTGCTGAGCTGTGTCCCATCCCTCCCCGCTGTCCTGTACATCTGCAGCACTTCTCGAGCTGATCAGCTTTACAGAGCTCTCCAGAATCCCCATTTCCCCTCATTCAGGTACAAACCTACTCCTTTGCCCCATGTCTTCAATACTGTCCCCAAAGCCTTTTTCCTCCATGGTCTGTCCCAGCCCTGGGAATTGCTGAGCCCCACTGACTGGTCCTGCAGCTCTCCTTCTCTGCTGCAATTTCAGCCTTTCCATCAGCACAGAGAGAGCACTTTGCTACTACAATAATGAGCAAGAAAGAAGCTAAAAACAATACTTTACATTTCAAATAACTCCTGACACATCCCTTGTCTTTTTCTAACAGAATGACAAGTGACTTTATCCTGAAAGAGAAGGCAGCCTCCTAGAGCTGTCTACGTTGTCAGAAAAAATAATTTGTAAATTCTCTGACTACCTCTGTCACTGCTTGACTTTTCTATCCTTTTCATTTCTCCCTCCTGCTAAAGTCCCTTTATGTGCTATTTCCCAAAGTGCTGCACTTACTTTGAATGTTTTCAGCCAAAAGCAAACTCTTTCTCATCTAAAGGTAGGAAGAAAAAAAAATCCCTGCCCAGAATGAATTAACACGCTGCTCCTTCTCTCCCTCTGGTCCCTGCATCTGCATCGTGTATAAGATGTGAACTTTAAAAATAACTAGGTCTTTATGACTAGTTTAGAAAAAAAAAAAAAAAAAGAATGTTAATGAGAGAGAAAGACACACACAAGCCCTGAAAGGAGGATTTGTTCAGTGCAAGAATAACTAAAATATTTACTAATGAGAGGGAGAAGAGAAAGTAATTTAAAAGATTTAAAATAGTTGTGTTGGGTTTTTTTTTTTTATTCATGCCTCCTTTCATTTTCATTACATATTTAAATATTTGCCTACCTTTCCAGCAAAAGATTTACCTCAAGTGCGTACAAATTATCTGGCATTTGGTTAAGGACAATATATCTAATTATGGCTCTAAAGACCTGAAATATTTTTGACTTAAGCTAAAAGTCAAACTCGAAAAAAAAAAGAGTAAAATTAATAATCCTTTTAAAATTCATTCCCATGATCATGGTTGTACAGAACACCTCAATGCCAAAGACTAAACCCAGGGAAATGTGACAGCAGAGAGGAAAATGAGAGAAAAATAGAATTTCTCACATTATGCCCTGATTTAACCCCCACTGAAGACATGGGAGACCTCATGTTAAACTGTCTGGATTTGGGGGATGTCTATCCCACACCCTCCTGACTCCTGCTCTGCCACGAAAGATGCAGCCTGGCTCTTGAAGCCAAACCCTCCAAGCTCTGCACCGATAATGAGGTTCAAACCGTGGTGATAAATACCTATTTACCACTGCACCTCCACGTTGCTGCTTTCCCTCACCCTGAATAACTAATGAAACTCAATTGAGCATATTAATTATTGTCCCCTGGGGGTGAGGAGAAGGAGGATAAGCAGCAACATCTCCAGAGGGTTGCCTGAGCTCCAGCAATTGGTCTGTGGTTTAGAGGGCAGAGTGACCCATCCTCAGGAAGACGTGTAGGTTGCAGGTGTGCTAATTTCATGAAGAAGAAAGGCATTGCCAAATAAAGAACAGATGGCTCCAGTCACTAGTTATTTATTTCTATAATTAGTTGCAAGCTGTGATCTCAGAACTTAAAGAAATTGTGGATTTCTATGAAATTCCTTCCCTTATTGGTCAGGGTGGAAGTGCTGGGCTGGGCATGGAAATGACAACTTGCAGGCTATGAGTACCCAGCTGGGAACATGCTGCTTTTGGATCCTGAGAGAACTTCAGAGTGTTAAAAATCCTCCAGGCACTTCTCTCTGGCTGGTGGAGCCCATAAGAACATCAAGGACAGGTTAGTCTTGTCATGCAGGAGAGCATTTCTCAGCACTGTTACCACCTTATGATGCTTTCCCCTCATCTCATCCAGTTATTTCTCTGGCTTGTCCTCTTCTGATCTCAGCTTTTCTCCTCTCCCTTTTCCTTTCCCTCTCCCTCTCCTTCTCCCTCTCCTTCTCTTTATTTTCCCTTTTCTTGTGTTACATCTTGCCAGGGTCACACTCGGACTCCTTTTAGGTTGGGGTGTCACGATCAGGAGCAGAGAGGACTCACTCTGGAGTCAGACCTTGAGCCTTTCTTGAAGGTGGGTTGAGGCTCCAGCTCTGACAACATGACACGTGTTGTTACAGTCCCTGTTATCTGCAGCCTCACAGAACCTGGTGTTGCTCACTCCCAGCCATATCTGGGAGCATATCTATTAAGCCTATCTGTTCTCAACTATTGGATCAACAGATTGGGGAGGGAGGATATTTTATTTCCTTCTGCAAGCATCAGGTAGGAAAGGTGTTTGCCAGCCCATCTAGACATGTCTGATTTTTTTTAGATGAAAGCTGCTATGCTGGAATTGTTAGTAAATGCAGGTCTGCAAGAGAATCATTTTCTAGGCCTGTTATAAATGTGCCAAAAGCATCTCATGACAATACTTTTTAATGACACAAGGTAGTCAATAAATAGCAAGAGTAAAAGAAAAGAATTATGGAACGACCTTGTCTATGCAATACCTGTGCTTTGGACTTTAAAAAGGGATGTTCTTTATTTTTGTTTGAATAGCTTCATACAGACAAATACTAGAATTTATTTTTCAGCTATTTAACAAAAATAACAAAACAACCCCAAACCCCAGACAAGCCCAGAAACACTCAAACTTAAACCTGGAGAAAATTATCTGCCTCTATGGGAAAGAATCTAATGAAATCCAATCAAATCTCAGCTGGAAGAACAAAGAATGGTGGCTTTGGGCATAAATCAGACATGGAATTAATTTTGTGCTTTATTACATGCCTTAAAAATAAAAAGAGGGCACCCTACGCCTGGGAGTGCTGAACAGCTTGAAATGATGTCCACGGCCTGCCAGCTCTGAAGTTCAGGCAAACAAGGCTGGTTCAAAATCAATATGCATCCTACTGGTGATAAAAATGCCCCCAAAAGCACTGAGAGGAGAGAAGCCTTTTGCATTTATCATAGTTCCCTGAGCAGGAAAAGGGATATGTGTGATACATAAGAGAGCAGGTGATGGAGATGGGGGTGTCTGGGGTTTCCCTGGGGTCACCAACGTGATGAAGATGATGAGAGACATTTTTCCAGGCACATCTTTAAATGCAGCATTCCCAGAGCTCATAGAAATCACTGCAACTGGGCCAGGCTTTTATTCCACCATCATGGACTTCTGATGGAAATGCCAAACCCTCAGTAGAGATGGAGATGGAGCCTGGGCACACTAGGCAGGACTATTTTTGTGCTGCTTTAGTCCTCAGACTAACCAGGGGCAAACTCTTCTTTGTACCTGCCCAAAATTGCTCTTAATTTTGTTAGTGTGAGCCCACCAGGATCAACACATGGGAAAAGAGTATTGCTCTAATTCCTCTTTTTGATGGCTCTTCATTTTTTCACATAATAAAAGGCAGCACAGAGTTACATTTGGAATTTCCAGCCCAAGATTTTCTCCTAGCTTGCACTGAAAATTAGAAGATTAACTGCAATTAGGCATTTATTATAGATGAGGAAATCTAAAAGAAAAAGCTACAAAGTGAAAAAATACTCAAATTTTAATATTTCTATTAAGATTATTTCCAATTTTGAAAAATTAAAAGGAAAAAAAATAAAACAACCCCCCCAAATGAAACAAATATTTTGGTTTGATTTCTCTGATTTTTTTTCATGTCACTATTAAGCATCTATTTGTCTTTGGTGGTGCATTTCCTGCTGGAATTGTAGAAGCACAGACTTGCTGCAAAAATAGGGATCATGGAATTCCAAAGAGCATATCCAAAAATATCCTGGAGTCTTGCAATGAGGCTGATACACCACAAATCAAAAGTACAAGAGGAATTCCTCTCCTGCCAGGGGAATAGGTGTCCAGCTTCCAATTTTTTATGAGGCAGTGGTTAGAGTGTCATAAGTAAAATATGTTTATTATTTTGTTAGATTGTTTTCAAACGAAACATTTAGAAAATTGACATATTTGAGGCACGGTTCTATTTTTAATCAGTCAGGCTGAAACTATATATATACACTGCATGTTGATTTCCCAAACAAATAAATTTTTCCTTTGAGAAACCATATTTTCTATTGTGTATTTCCAATTCATCCCAAAGGAAAGTGCCTGAATAATTCAATAATACATAACTGAAGGTAAAGGAGTAGAAGAGAAGCCTGAATGCTTCTTGGCCAAAGCCCAGAATTAAGCTAGGAGTAGAAAGATGAGTGTGGAGTGATGCAAACCCTCTTAAGTGAGGCCTAATGATTCACAAATGACATGAAATGCATAGCTGGAGTCATTTGTATCCTACATGCCGGCCAGCAAGGGATTGGAAAAGTGCAGGAAAAGAGTTATTTGCCTAATCAGAAAGAGGGCCACACTGAGTTCTGTTTTATTTAACATGGATCTGATGGGATGTGGCAAGGTGGCAGCCCTGGAGGTGCCCCCGACTCCTCCTGGAAGGTGTGGGGCTGAGGATGGGGATGGAGGCTGGTGGGTGCCTTCCTGGCAAGGCAGCAGGGAATCCCTACAGAAGGTGATTTAAAGCTAGAACTTATTTTGAGACTGATTTACTTTGGGGGCTTTTAACTGGCTGTTAAGGCACAAGGAATAAGTTTTGCTCCTAGAAAAAATTAGCTGTAGCCTGACCCCATTGCAGGGGCATGAGGGGCAGGGGCCCTAAGACAATGCCCAGGCATGGTTTGATCTCTTTCCTCCTGCTATCGAATTCTCCACACTTTTTATGTCAAATTAATTTTCTGAGACAAGGACAAGATGCTGCCTTAGCTTTGCCCTTGTGAATAGCAGATCTTTCCTTGATTGAAGAAATATTTTTACAGCCTAGATGTGCAGGTTAGTGTCATTGCTTGACAGGTGTGTCACATTGCCTGGCCCCCAGTCAATCTCTCCCCCTCTCTACTCTGCCCTCTGATTGTGCCCTATGAATATCTCTGTGCTTCTGCCTCACCAGGAGGTCAGAGCTGCTCTGTAACCACTTCACCTGCCAGCAGCCAGTGCTCCCAGCTCTGCAGCGGGTCATAAGGGATGAAATCTGGGCAGGCAGAGGAGAACTTGGGGAAACTTCTTCAAAGCTTTCCCAGGAGAGAGCCAGCAAGGACAGACAACTCCTGGACACCTTCTCCTGACAATGTTTCCAAGAGCAAACTCCCAAATGCCACTGCCATATGGGTCTCTCTGAGCCCCATCCCAAAAACCCCTCCAAAACACAATGGGAGAACTGGAAAAGCAAACAGCTCTGATCTCTTCACTTGCAGGCAAGGCATAAAAGCACAAAAATATTATTTACTGTGAACAAAACTTCAATCCCTGACTAATTTTTGAGGAGGTGAGAGAGACCCTGGGCAGAAAAGGCTTGTCCTGTGCCACAGAGAGAATCTTATGGGAGAAAATGTAAAGGACAAGCCCAATGTGTCACCATTATCATACAACTGCCATGAAGTTGGACCCTTCAAATTACTTCAGGCAAGACCTGGAGTTGTGACATCAGTTTTGTGACCTGCTTAGTTTGAGACAAAGCAGGTGGAGGTGAGACCAAGGTCATTTATCTTAGCAGGGAAATGCTAAGCTGAACTACAAAAAACACATAACTCCCCTTCTATCTTGTGCCAGCCCTTGAGAGGCAAATCTGCCTTCTCTGAAGCTCGTGTGTCAGTGGAAGAACACTGTTATCTTCTTATCAGGGGATGGCAACCACAAATACCTTGGCCTGAAAGACTGCTCTGCTATCACCAGGGGTGAGCATCATCCTGCTTCACAAATATATAATCTAATTTAGGTGGATAACAGAGGACTCGAATATGGGAGGTGAAATTCAGAGCTCTGCTCAGTTAGGAATGAGACAGAAATTTCTTACATGAATGCAAACCTGGTACAGCAGAACCACACAAAATTCTTTCCCTCCTTGCAGAGCTGCTGTGATTGAGGCAGGGAGGGAACAGGTCATCGAGTTGGTTCCTATGCAAGAGATACATTAATCATTAATGGAGTATTAGTATTTAAAGTCGCCAAATCTTCCTCTAACATGCAAAATAATCCTTCCTGCCATGGATGGTTTGTTTCACCAAGTAATCCACTCATCCTCTGCTATAATCACAGCAGGCACAACTTCCACAGGGACTTTTCAGTGTCAACATACTTTGGACTGTGAAGTCCTTGAGACAGAGAATTTTCTTTTTGCTGTGCTGGTGCATCTCTAGGTAAGTTTTAGAGGGGCAGCTTTTAGAAATACCATGTACTGAGTAACTGCAGTTAGTAACTCCTCCATCCTTCTCTCTCCCTGGAGCATTCAATGTCCTTGTGCCTCTCACAGACATGTTTAAAAGAACAATTTTTCTCATGACAAGTAAGGCAAGAAGTGTGAGTTTGTGTCTGACAGGCTCAGGGAGAAGCTCAGAATGAGGCAATTAGACAGGGAAAGTGCTGATTAGAAGCACCATCACCCATAGGAAGGAAAGAAACAAATTCTAAGTAGTAGGAGGAAAAGGGAAGGGGGGATGAAGAAAAGGTAAAATGAAGCATTTGATGAGGCAGATTGTAATAAAAAGTTTGTGACTGACAAGGTCTGATACCAGGCTCTAGGGCTGCTCAAACCTTCCCCAGGGGGAGATGAGCTTGTTACCTCTGGAGGCAGGAGGTTGCCTTTGATGGGCAAAAAGGCTTAAGAGCTTCTCATTCGCACTCTGGGGTTGCTAGTCACCAGCTCCTTGGAGATCTCCCCTCTAGACCACAACACACTGATTCCTGTAGCCCTCTCCATCCCTCCCTCTGACAGGAACAGGGACTGTGCTGCTTTCCAGATGATCCCAGCCAGCCCAGGGTGCCAGGTTGTCTTAGAGTGGATGTGCTTTTTAGGGAGGATTGTTGGAAAATCAGGAAAGAAAGACACTTTATGCAAATCCATTCCATGTCTATTTGACTGCCTTGGGTTGGGCAAAAGGAAATCTGTGGCAATCCTGTCACCATGGCCAATTTAAAAGGTCATCAAAGAGCAGAGATAACCCAAAGAAGGGATAGAGTGTTGGGTAGTGCAGGCAATGCTGTTCCAAACATCCCGATTTTAAAAGGCTTGTTGCACACTCTGTAATTCACCCTGATCCGAGGCAGCAGGGCGGGAGGGAGCGAGGGGAATAACAAAGCCCAAACCTTCACTGCTCCATTGCTTTTGAAATATATATGCTCCACTCTTGTCTCTCTGATAATTTTATGCAGCAGCAAATGGCTGTAGCATGAGCCTGGTGTCACCATTCCAGGGAAGGTACAAAGCACTGCAGACCACCCAGACCAGATACATCTGTAGCTGGATCTGCCTCATAGAGTGGTGACAACAAGCTGTAAAATATTAACAACAACACAGTAATAATATCATTTTAAAACACACTAATCTCAAGGGCTGTCACTGCACGGGAGAGCCTGAATACAGCAGATTCCAGAAAAGGGTCTCTCCTGGAGCAGGGCTCCAGCTCAAGGAGGTGGCTACAAAGTGGTCTTGGTCATTCATGATGGGGCAATAGACAAAAGGGACCAGCTCTGTGTGTACTGGCTATAAACCAAATGAAGCAATAGAGTGACTTCCAGGACCTGAAGGCAGCCTACAAGAAAGATGGAGAGGGACTATTTACCAGGGCCTGGAGTGACAGGACAAGGGGGATGGCTTTAAACTGACAGAGGGTGGGTTTAGATAGGATGTTAGGAAGAAATTCTTCCCTGGGAGGGTGGCCAGGCCCTGGCACAGGGTGCCCAGAGAAGCTGTGGCTGCCCCTGGATCCCTGGAAGTGTTCAAGGCTATGCTGGATGGGGCTTGGAGCAACCTGGGCTGGTGGGAGGTGTCCCTGCCCAAGGCAGGAGGGGTGGAATGAAATGGTCTTTAAGGTCCCTTCCAACCCAAATGATTCTATACTCTAACTTACTATTCATTGCACAACTTTTCATCCTTCAGCTGTGCAATATTCCCAGCCTTTGCTGACTACTTGGGAAGAGTTGAGTGCATGCTACCTTGAGGCAGAACATTTAGGGGGAATTGGGTGTTTACAGCAACACAGAGCAGTGAACAGCAACACACAACAGCTATTTAAGGACACCAAGTGAGAAAGTGCTCTGCCTCTTATGGAATTTAGGTGAACGGACTGTAATTACCCAAATATTTATGGGTTCTCTTTATTGTATGAGTCACTGAGGGCTTTTGAGGGGGCAGACAATTTCCATTTTGTTTAGGGCAGAAATATCCCTGGAGACCAGGCTGATCTATGGAGCTGCCATATCAAACCCTCCTAGGAAAGGGGAAAAAAAGATAATGCATTTATTAGTCAGCTCACATTGGACTGCTGTGTGTAGAAAAGGAGAGAACTCAACTGAAAAATGCTTTTAAAACCACAATTCCATAAGCATCTGTCTCATTTCAAGTACGGCTGGGGCCTTTCTGTCTCCTGAAAGGGAAGGAGAGGGTGAATTCAAATGATCTGTAGCTCTGGAGTGCTGAAGGGGAAGAAAAGTAATTTCCAAATAGCACAGCATCCCTGCAGACAGTGGCCAGGCACAGATAACCTCCTCCAGGGAGCCACTCTTCCCCCACTGTCCCTCCCAAATGACTTTCAGTGCTGTCCCTCTCCTCTCCCTGAGGCTGAGATCAAAACTGTAGGAAGTAGACAGAAAAGAAACAATCTCTCTTGGACATCAGTCAAAAGGAGAAAGAGGGGAAAAGGAGAAGGTGGGTAAGGGATGTTTGTCCCCATCCATGCCCTGTTGGTTGCCTTTTAGCCACCAGTCACTTTCCCCATCACTGCCACAGTTTCTGCAGGACACCCTGACCCACACAGCACTTTTGGGGAGCTGTGGTGGATCTCAGCCCCAGCAGGGCATGGAGGAGGGTGTGGCACAGGGGGTGGAAATGCTCCTTCCCATGCTGCAACCCCTGGAAGGTTGTGTCCTGGGGAGAGGTGCAGCCCTCCTGTGCACTCTGGGGCTGTGTCTGCTCTGGACCTCATGGCTCCTGTGTCTGTGCTTCTGTGCAAAGGAAGGCAATGAGGGAGAAGAGGAGCAAAAAGTGCCCTGAAAATTCCTGTTCGTGCTTTGGATCACCACAGCATCTTGGAGTCTTTGTCCAAAATGGGGCTGTACAGCAGCATATGGAGAGGAGCAGTCCCTCTTCCGACCTGTTGGCAGTGATGGCAGAGGACAGTCCTGTCCCACAGCACAGCTCTCAGTGCTTTGCTGAGGTTGTCCCTAGGTGAGCTTGGCCAGGGAGCAGGAGCAGTCCAGCTATGGGGGACACCACAGCTGGGGATGGTCTTGTTTGCCTGCCCAAGAACATCCCCAAACCAGTGCTGTCATCACTCCCCACGGCCATCCCCCAGCCTGGGTGGCCCTGGGCAGGGCAGGGGAGGAAGAGGGGCCCTGGGAAATGCAGAGGAGGAAAAGGAGTACACAGGGCACAGCACGGTGCCAGCAGGACCTGCGTGGGTGAGGAGTGAGGCACTGCCAGTCTGGCACTGGTGCTGCTGAATCTGAGGATCAACATGAGAGGGAAATGGAGAATAAAGAGCAGTAAATGAGCTGGATTAGAGGAGCTGTTTTACATAGCCCTTCATTTAATCCTTTGCTTTCCTTTCATTATTTAATTGGTTTAGCTCTTGTACTTTTAATGCTGCAGGCAGAGAGAGCCAACCTCCTCTTTTCCTTCTCTTTTCCTGCCTTTCCTTTCCTCTCTTTGCATCTCACTATCTAATCCCATTTCTCTCTTTCTCTCTCCATTTCTGTCTCTATCCCTTGTTCTCATTCCTCCAGCTTCTTTCTCTCTCTCTTCAGGCCCCATATTACTCAAGCAGCTTTTGTTAGTGCTGTCAACTGCATCAGTGTGTAAGTGAAATTGTACTGTAAGTGAAGTTAAAAGTATTTCTATGGTGGGATATTTAATCATTTGAATCCTTGATAGGAGCAGCTCTTTTTATTTTCACTAGCTATAAATCCAGGCTCTATCTAATCTCTGATCTCGACGAGGAGAGAATTAACCAACAGAGTGTGTGACTAGAAAGGAGAAGGCTGGAGAGAAGGGACCACTTTATCTGAGTGTGGAGTGGAGCAGCATAGGAATAAGGCAAGGAGCCATTCCCAGCTCCTTGCCATTCTTCTCATTGCCTTTCCCTGAGTCTACCTTTGTTTCCCTCCCCAGACACTCCAGCAGATTGAAAATGCCTTTTTCCATTTGCAGTTCCTTCTTTTCCCCCTTCAGCGATTCACTTGGCCCATGATGGTGGGGAGGAGGTGTGTTTCTGACCTCAGAGCTCCTGCTGGGCTGGATTGGACTAATTCCAGGTGTGGATGGCACCTGTGGGCTTAACCCTACCTCAAGGGAGCCTACACTCAGCTTGGGATCTTGAGGTGACCTTTCCTCTGGTCTGCTACAGGAGCCATCTGTACAATTGGAGTCAGTAGTTATTCCTCTTCTCCTCTTCATCTGGGTCTATTTGGAGCAGGTAAGAGCCTCACATGGTGTCAATCTCTCCAAAGCACAGTGTCAAGTGCCTTTCTTCAGACACACCCTCAGGACTCCTGTGCAGTGAAGACATCCATCCTACTGCTCTGATTTAAGGGGTTTTTATGTAAAGTTCTCAATGAAAGTATCAGAGTCATATCTCAGGATCTTTCCTTCTTTAGCCCCTTGTATCACCTCTAGGCTTGAGGGATGTAGACAGCCCTGCAGCTCATTCCCTTCTCCATAATTCCATTACTTGTATGCAGCACATCTCCATCAGCTAGTCAGTATAATGGAGATAGGATCAGAAGTGTCCTGACTAATTCGGGATTCTCATATTTTTCCTCTCAGAACATGCTGATTTGGGGAAAGCAAAGCATTCTGCTGAGATGTGGTGATTGTAATGAAGCCCCCATAGACCGTGCTCTTCTCTGGATATTTTCCTAATGGTTTACAGGGATACAAGTTATTAGGAGAAGGGACAGGAAAATGTGAGTCTGCTTGGAAGGAGGGAAGCTCAGTGGCAGGGTTGCAGAGAGGAGAACAAAATATTTCCTTCTACTTGGGGCTGGGATCAGACCATCAAGTGAAGTAGCAGCCATGTAAATCAAGGCAGGCATGAAACATAGAATCCCAGAGTCCTAAAATGGTTTGGGTTGGATGCATCCTTTAAGACCATCTTGATCCACCATGGGCAGGGACACCTTCCACTAGACCAGGTTTCTCCAAGCCCCATCCAACCCAGCCTTGAACACTTCCAGATATGTGGCAGCTACAGCTTCTCTGGGCAGCAACAGCAGCAAAAGGGATGGGGAGCCTGTATTGGTTGTCCATACATTACCTAAGTCTTGCCAACAATTTAAGCTCTATTTAAACTCCCCAGTCCAAGAGCTCTATGCAGAGAACTGCAGTCTGATTACACAGAGCATTAGGGCATCAATATTTACCTTGAGAATTTGTCTGAAGGATGAAAAGTGCTACCAGTGCTCGACATCTTGGCTGCAGTTCCTTGCAAGAGAAAGCCAGGATATCCTTTTTCCTCTCCCTTCTCACTTAGGATTCACCAACCCTTCTTTCTTAGTTCTGTGGCCTGCTCCTTTGCAAAGTCATCCCTGGAAATACAACTTGCCATGGAAATGCAGCAACTCAGATGACTCGAGGGTTAGGTTCCCTCCCTCCTCCCTTTCAGGAGGTGCTGGGAGCCGTGTGTGGTGCTGGGCAGTGCTCTGCAAAAGTGGACAATCAGTCAGTGTCAGCACTCGGTGGGGGAGGAAGCAGGGGGGATGCCGAGTTTGCACAGAGTACTCATTGCACAGTGAGATTCACACAGCTGTTCTGCTCCCAGTGTAAATACGGACAGCCCCATTCATCACTGGCCTTACTTCCTCAGCACACGTCCAGGGGAGAGGGATGATTTAGTGCCTGCAGCTGGAATGAGCACTAAGTTTCTCTAAAACAGCAACATTTAAAAATTGGGGATGTTTTGCATGTGTGTTTTGTGCTTCTGGGGAGAAGGGAGGAGGCAATGTCGGGAGCTGTGAGCTGCAGGAGAGGTGAGACCTCACAGGGAATCATCAGCCTTCTCTGTTCTGCTCCTCTCACACCTTCCATGCACAGGGAGCTGCATGACAGTAGCCCTGGGGATCTTCCCTCGTGGAGCAGGGCTGCCTCAGGATGATTGGAATCTATAGGTGAGATGTAGCAGGAGAAGCAAATAGATGAAGTTGATGGAAGAAGAGGAGCCAGCATGAATGGAGTTCTCAGCAGGCATGGAAGGACCCACTGAGACTGAGTGAGGGACAATGGCCCCATGGAATGAGCAATGTGAGCAGTGGTGGACACCTCCACAGGGAGCCCTGCACACCTGCCCCCAGGCAGGGCCATTTCCCTCTATCAGTTGGTCACTGTTGGTCTCCACCCGAGTCTTCCTTGCCAAGGGGGTTCATTTTCCTGATAACAGAGAAGCCATTATCCTGAGGGAGGAGAATATGGAACCTGGGTTCATGGAGAGAGATGGGATCCGGAGTGCTGGCTGGAGGGGGGAGTTCGGGGCTGGGCAGAGCTGCAGAGGTGGCAGGGAGGGTGGGCACTTTCTCCTGTGTGATGGAGAAAGGTCCCCTGAGGATCTCTCATCTTGCTAACTGAATGAAGGAGGAAGGTTGAGTCCTCTGAGCACCAAGAAGCTGGAAATACTGGAGATCTGAGTCCACTGGGTGAGAACAGAAACTGAGGAAGACTTTCCTCCATCACCAAGCTTCTCCTACCCCTTGTCACCCCCCCAGAGAGTGAACCTGCTCTCCTTTTGTGGGTGCAGCCTCCCATCCATATCCTGCAACTGCAGACAGCAGAAGAAGGGAATGGAAAAGGAGCAGCCTTTATCTTTCCCTCCAGCATCTCAGGTTGGCTCCTGCAGTACCTGGTCAGCCATGCTGAGGCTCACTGTCCCTGCTGGTGCCTGGCTTTCACTTGTGTCCATCTTGCAGGCACGTTTCCATCCAGTGTGTGCTTTGCTCAGGCTGTGCTAATTATGCCCTTGACATATGCAGCAGAACTGCCTGTGTCTATAACAGCACGGAGGTGAGGGAGGTTAATTAACTCGGAGGAAGGAAGCTGAGTGTCCCTACATAACACCCCCTTCCATATGCATTAGTTTTGAAGCCTGAAGACACTGTTTAACCAAACACAGCCCACGACTTACCAACTTTTTTGATTCCCGCCTTTCTTCCCTGCCTAATCCCGGCACTAATGCTGCCCGGGATGGATGGCACTAAAGCTAATGGCAAACCTCATGGAAACAGTGGCCTCTCCAGGAAAGGTAGTAACTCATTTGCAGGTGATCCACCTTTTCCCAGGGAGTGCAGGCAGGATGCTCCTGGGAGCAAGGTACTGGCATGATTTCCTGCTTCCTCTGGCAGGGACTCATCCTCACTGCACCCGCTGCAATGGGATTTGCTGTAGTAGGTGCCCATCTACAACACCCTCAACCTGATGGGTTCCTCCTCTCCAGTGCTCCCAGACTGGGTCAGCATCCTTTAGTGCTGTCAGCCACAGACCTCCCACATTTGCCATCCTAAAGATGCATCACTAAGGAGATTCTCATGGTCAGATGGCACCTGACAGATATCAAAACTCTCAGCTGCAGCTCAGAGGCATCACTTTTGCACAAATATTACATGGATGTGCCCGGGTCAAGCCACACGTGTGTTTCTTGGAGATTAAATTCAAGAGGCTGAGAGTGGCAGCAGCTTGGCCCATGACTTTTCTTCTGTTAACACACATCCTTGAAGGACTCACTGTCCTTCTTTCTCCTCCCCATGCTCCACAGCCCACTTTATCTCTCACGGCTGTAAATCCTTTGCAGCAAACCTGCTGCCTCTCTGTTTGCACAGCACCTTCTGCAGTGGGTCTTTCAGGTGCTGTTGGAATATAAACAGCAATACAGCTTTAATTATAAACCCTGACAGGAGATGGACAGCACAAGCCTACAGGTTTGTGTCTCAATCAAGGGACTCCACAGGGACCACCTTCTCAATGCAGCCCCATTTTAGTGTCCATTGGGCTCCTGGTAAGAGAAGCTGGTTATTCTCCTTTCTTTCCACTCTCAATAATTATAGATCTTGCAGGAAAACTGGCCTTAGAGTGGAAATTTTATAAAGGTTTTAGATTTTATTAGAAAGGATTTGGTTCCTGTGCAATTATTAGTTTAACAAGGCACTTTGCTCACCACCTGTTATTGATCACACTACATTTATAGAGAGAGCACTATGCTGTCTCTGTATTTATATGTAATAGGTACACTGGCATATATTTATATGTAGACACTGAAAAGGTCCTGAATGTGTGCATAGATCTGTCTAGCACTGTATGTGCACACATACACACAGCCCAAGGGTGGAAAAGGCTAATAGGTATTGATTATATAGGTGTGTCTGTCCTGTAGGAGTGTATTCATCTTATTCACTGATGGCAATTGAGTGACATGGTCTGAGAGTCTGGGAATCAAGAGTACCTGCAGACACCAGACAGGCCTTGTCTCAAACAGCAGGTAACAGCTGCTTTATGTCCTGTTCACAATTTTGGCCATCTCTGCCTAGAAAGGCTTGAGTGACACAGTCTGGGGTTAGGTCTGGAGTCCTACAGAGGGAAAGGCTCAAATCCGTGGCCAGAGGGTGAGTAATTAGCCTCGAGGCAGGGAGTGGAGAGTTGTAAAGATCCAGAGGGCAAGGTGTTTGAAATCTCCCAGTGACAAGTGTCATGTACAGCAATTACTGTTATCTCTTTGTATTTGCAAATTTTGCTGCTGCTTGTGATCTGGAATTTCATCAGAAAGGTTTCTGGAGGCAGGGCTTAGTTCAATCCAGCAGGATACTGAAAATTACTTTAAACATCTGACTCCTCTCAAAACCCATCCTTGACCTAGGGGGTAAAGCCTTGCCCTGATTTCCTGATCAGATCTGTCCCTTTAGAGTGTCTTCTCCATCCAGTGAGTGCCTGGTGCTCCCAGCACCAGCACAGTGTCTTTCCCCTCTGGATGGCAGCCTGGTACAAGCAGCCCATCTCAAAAGCTGCACCAAGCACCTGCATGGTAAAGACAGGAGGGGAAAAGCAACTCAGGGTAAAATTCTCAGCTGCTGAGTGATGCCAAACCAGCTCCATTTGTAAAGCAGCACGACTGGTCCAGGCAGGAGACATGAGCACTACAGCCCTTCTCATATGAACTGAGAGATCTCCCACTGAGCCCATGCTGTGCCCTGACCATCCCTGGGATGTGCTGCTGCAGAGTGGGGAAGGGAAGGTTGCAGCACCCTTCTCACCCCAGGTTAATCTTTCTTTCTGTGTTCCCCAGAAATTCTCCCACTCTCAGCTCAGGAGACATAGGCAGATTCAAGTTTACACATCCCCAGACATTCAGCAGTCCAAAGGCTGGACTAAGGAATATGAAATACAGAATGATCTCAGCAAATACAGAGAAAAATAATGGAGAGGAGCAAGCTTGTGCCCTGATACACAGCCAAATTCTTGAGGTGTGCTAATTTTAGAGGCTTGCTGCCTTCCACCTCAGTATGTACTGGTATGGTTGCCTGAGTCCAGAGGCATCTCCCTGCCAGGATCACAGAAATGGATCCCCTGGACTGTCCTTGCTGTGCTGGGCCAGAGATAGACCCTGCCTCTCATTATGTCTGTGGCTTGGAGGTTTCATGGTGTGCCCGTAGCCCACAAAGTCCATTGGAACCCGTTGCACCCTGATAACCACAATGTCTTTCCACAGGGACAGGTTTGGTGTGAGCCCACTGGGGATGAGCTGAGGAAAGCTTTTTTCATTCACATTTTCATTGATATAAGGTTCCCCTTGGGTGGCTCTGAGGCTCTGATTTGCTCTGTGGGAGGTTGGTCAGTATGTACAGGCACCCTTCACATATTTTTTTAGCGCTGCAGGAGACCTTTCAAACTCATGCCACTGTTGGGCTGAAACCTGCAGCTGAGCTAGGCTCTACAGACCCAGGAATGAGGATGGAGGCAGCACTTTGCACAGCCAATCCATTTCCCTCCCTTTTCATGGCAGTGGGGATTTTTCTTTACACTCCTGTGCCTTTCCTTCCCTGTGCTCACACACCTCTCCTGCAGCAAATGACTCAGTGTGTTTACAGAGAAGGAAAGCTAATAGAAACCAGGCAGAACTCAAGCCTCTCTGGGACTGCTTTACACACTGACAAAATCATTCTTTCCTCCCACGTTAAATATTCATGACACTCAGATTTTTAGATACAAAGGTACATTTTGTTTCTAAATGTGTTGATCCAGAGTAGGCTCCTCAGCACTGGAGTTCTCCTTTCCATCCATTTTCAGAGGAAAAGTTAAAAAAAATAAAAGCAGGGTGTGTGCCCCTAAAGCAATGCAGTCTGACTTCATTTCGATCATGTCTCTTTGGGGGCTTGTTTTGATTTGGGAGCAATTTTGCCATGATATTTATTGCCTGAACTGCTATTTGTACAATGTTGGGCTTTTGTGTGTACATGTGAGTGTGTGTCCCTTGTACAAATAACACATCAACATCTCTGTGCTTCCCAGCCTGTGGTTAAGCCCATAAAACAAGATGCTTTAACAAAAGCCCCATATATTACTGCCATTCTGAATATTTGTAATTTTGAGGCAATATTTACATAGCCCGTTCAGACTAAGCTCCTGGGCCCGCTGACAGATCACAGGCAGCTGAAAGCACAATGTGTGTGCTGCAGTTTAGTACTAAGCAGGGAAAGGGAAAGAAAAAGCAAAAAATACAACCAAGATAAAAGAGAACAGACTTATGTATTAACAGACACATAAAGCAAACAGCAGAGAGAGAAACAAGTGGAAAATCGTGTTGTACAAAGCAATGATGGAAGGGAACTCAATTTGGATTTGAGCTTCCAGAGAGGCGTTTGGAAGTGGGGCATCATCTGTGCTCATCTCTCCACCTTTTTATTGCAAGCTAAAAGCAAGGTCTTTCAAAGAACTCAGCTCCAGAGCTGAGGCAAGATCAATTCTTCCCTTATAAGAATGTCACTAAAAATAACCAAACACAAACCCACAGAAATTTGGGGTTCTGCTCTTTTCTGTTGATCTTGCTCTTGTTTAAAAACACAGCCACGTTACAAGTTCACTTTGGTTTCATTCTGTGGAATTCATCTGCATGCACAGGGAACAGACTGAGGCATTGCAAAAATCTGGAAAAAGAAGTCCTTTTTTAAGGAAGAAAGGTGTGTGGAGATAGAGCTGTAGCAGAAAGCTGGCTGGGTGGCAGTGGTGTGTGCCCTATGCCAGGTCATGCCACCCACCCCTGCACACAGGAGCTGGTTCCTGTGATGGCAATGGTAGGATCCATCTTGTCCTCTCTTGTACAGGGGGTGAGATGCTTACAGGACCACTGAGAAGCCTCCTGAGATATTAAAACAACCCTCACTGACTGCCCTTTTCCTTGAGCATGTTCAGCAGATGGTTACAGAGCCATTCATACAATGAGTTGGACCAGAGGGTGCCTCCTCAGCCACCCAGAGCTGGGCCATGCCATTCCTAATCACAGCTCTCCTCTAAGTGTCCCTTACTGCTTCTTTTCTTTTGTGCCAGTTTATGGTCTTGTGGCATTGTTTTGGTGGTGTCTGACACACACAGAGTACATTCAGTATATGGAGCCAGGAATTAGGATGTGGCTTTGGGGTCTGGAAACAGAAATGATAAGTGAGCCAATGTGAGCCTGAACACCTTCAGAACCAGCCTAAGCAGGAGCTGAGGCTGAGAAAAACATTTAAAGAGAGGTAAATGTGGTGGGGGCAGAGGCTCAAATTACCTACTGTCCATGGGGGAAAGATCCACCAAATTGCAGTGCCAGATCATATGAGTATAGAAGGTCGTCATGATCCACACCACAGAAACCACAATCAAATTAGCACTAATTGGAAATTGCAGCCGAGAGACCAAAGACTGAATGGGGCATGAAGGCTGAACTCCACATTCTCCTCAGGGTTCTCAAATCAGCACTAAAATCACTTGCATTAAAAAGAGAATAACTATTCCCTCCAAGTTCTTACATATTTTAAAATCTGTGATACAGTCACATCACACTCCCATTCAGGAACAGTATTTCATCAATATTATTCATTTGCAGTGTGGTGGAAAGCCCCAGTCTGAAGTCTTACTGAAGCAGATGCTGTACAAAGTCTTGATTCCTTTCAAAATAAGCTCAAAACCCACAGGCACTGACAGCTGTACCACACATTAGCAATGGGCTTTGGCTTTTTATTGTTGCCATCAAATGTGGTTTAAAGGAGAATGTCCCCAACATGTGAGGCTACAAAAAGAGTTCCCCAGTACGTCTGCCCTCCTCTTCATAGTCCCCAAGCTTATAAAAGGAGGGAGTGACCCCTGTGAAAGAAAGACAAAAGGTTTTTGAGGACGTGGCTGTTTGATTTGAGCAGATTTCCTGCTCAATACAGTCCACCCTGTTTTACTGGGTTGTTTATTCTTGTAAACCATTACCCTGTGTTTGATGCTCACCTTTCAGGAGACTCCAAGTCTCAGTGTGATGTCCATCTACACATTCCCTTGCCAAAAGCCTGAGTATTTTCCTTCAGTGGACTGCCATTGTTGGCAAAGAGTGAACCTAATTTCTCCTTTGACTTTCTCTGGCTGTCTCTTCTAACCCTGCATTCTTTGAGTGCCTCTTTCTGAGACAACAAGGATCTTGGCCATTTTACCAGTCTGGATTTGCCCCTATGACTGTGCTCCCATACCAAACCACAATGTCCCTTTCTTCACATTTCAGATCTGCTCTGTTGGAGAGAATATCCCCTCTTACACGCTTGGCTTCCATGGCCTTCATCCAGACAGTCTTGTCAAGCTTCTCTCTAATGCCAACTCATCTCAGACCTCGAGAGAAGTTTCCAGACCTGTTTCCTTTCTTCCTTGACCTGTTGGTTCTGCAACAGCACCACACTCATAGTTTGTCTGAAGACTCTACTCATTCTCATGTCCTGGGAAGTACTGTTCTATACTACTGTCAGAGCTGTTAAGCTGCAAGTTACTCCCATGAACATCATTGATGGGTCCATTTCCAGAGGGAAAAGCAGTAGATCTATTGTAACCTACAGAGATAGCAATGAAACTGGCTTCTGGATGAGGAAGTCTTCACTGTGAGAGGGAGTAGAGACAAAATGAACTCATTATTGCTTTCACCCAGTGCCAGGCATTAAGAGAATTTAACTGGTTTAGTGCAATTGGCCTTTTTCGTTATGTATACGGGGTTCATGATGGACGAGTCGTTAAAAAATAAATACAGAAGTAATGATGGTAGCAATCACAGAAAGCAATTCTCAGATATAATAAAGAGTCTCCTGTATGTGTACAGCCTGTGCTACACTATTGATTTCTTCCTTTCTTTATTGCACTTCACTCCTCTCAGTTCACCCCAGCCCCAGCCCTCGTGCTGCTCAGCCTGCCAGCCACCCGCTCCGACGAGCAGCCATGAATTATTAACAGGCAGGAGCCCTTTAATTGGATGAGCTGCAATTAATAATTCATTGGAGGTGCTTGCAGAGAGAGGGAGGGAGGAAAGAAAGAAGGGAAAGCGGGTGAGATGCTGATGCTGAGAATTGGGGCCACAGTATGGGAGCAAGTGGGAACTTGAGATGTTGCAGCTGGAGCCCTCAGAAGGACTGCTGTGTGCCTGGATGCAAGAGGAACAAGGTGCACCTTGGAGAGACTTACCCAGGAGAATGAGAGATGCTTTTGGAAGTGTTACCTACCATTTGCAGGCGGTATTACCAGCATGTCAAACACATGGCACTGTGCCCAGAGCTGGCAGCATGAGGAGCCCACAGTAGGGCACAGAGCTCAGCAATGAGCCTGTTTCCCACCTGTGTCTCCAGTGCTCTTCGAAACAACCCCAGCATCCCATCCCAGTGGTGATTTCCCTCCCTGCAAATGGACCAGAAGCAGAGAGGGGTGGGCATGAGGGAGTGAACCCGCTGTGCTCATCACACTACCAGACTCTGCTTTCAGGGCTCCAACAACAAATTAATATACTCAGCCACACAGAGTCTTGCTGGCTTCCAGCTGACAGGCAAGGCCACAGACCATTAATGTTAATTAATATTTACATTACAGTTGTGCCTGGAGGGCTCAATTCAGGTCTCTGTGGTGTGATGCATCCTACAAACATATTGAGGATCGGGTCCCCTCTTGTGCTACTCAGTACACAAACATATACAGAGGCACGTTCCTCTGCCTAGAAACAGCCTTTTTCTTTTGCTTTTCATAACTTGTATTTTTTATGGCTTCAGTAAAGAAGCCTGGATGGCTATTAAAAAAAAATGAAGAAAAGAAAATAGGAAAAACAAAGCAAGATTTAGTGCTTGTAGAAGTAGTAGGCACCACGATTTCATACCAATTTCTTTGCTGAGCCACTAACGTGTGGATAAAAGAGGCATAACAGAGTCCTGGCATACAAGGGCCACTAATGTATTTGAGAAATGGACAAGTTATTGGGTCATTTAGCCTGACTATTCCCTCACTATACATTGCCAAATTTCCAGCACTTGTCCCTGTCCTGACCCAAGAAACAGAAGGTGTGTGACTGAAGGCTGTCTTCCAGAAACACATCCCATGCCTTCATGATTTCGCTCTGTCCAAAGACTGGAAAACCTGATTCACCATTTGTGGGGAATGACACTCTTTGCCCTCTGGGACTCATTAACAGGCTGTGCATGGCCGAACAGGGACACGCTGAATCACAGACTCACAGGGTATCTCAAGCTGGAAGGGACTCAAAGCACACGCAGAAATTTATCCTAGTTTTTCCATGTCACTGAAATTATGGGGATGACCAGAATCAACAGTGACCATTCCACTTTTGCACCAGCTCTGCTCAGTGATTAGATGCTCTGCTTTTCCTCTCAGAACAAAAGCAAGAAAGCAAAGCTGGTTTTTGGTGTCAATTTTATCTCCAGGAATCAATTTGGGACTTCTTTACTCACTCTTGGCCATGCCACTGTTGCTTCATCCAATCTGTGCCTCATCCCCACACTCTGCTATGTCTTTAATTAACCTGTATTGTACCTCCAAGCTCAGGCTTGATGCCAGAGTAATAAGGAATTTGCATAGTCCTGTGAGTATAGATATGCTCTAAATCTCAAACCTCCTCCTACTCCTGGCTTCCTCCATGAAACAGAGGTGTGTGGGGCAACATCTGTATTCCAGCTCAGCTGCTCCATTAGCAAACTGGGAAGGTAGGGCCAGCTTTTCACCTCTCCCATCTGTTACTGGGATGTAACAAGGCTTTGATTCGCCGTGGGGCTCATTCTTCAGTGAAAAATACCAGGGAGTTCGTGCATCTACCAGGAGTCTGAAAGATAAACAGGGACTTAAATCCTCTTCTGAACTCAAATGTAAACAAATCCATGGCCCTGCCAGGCTCTAAGGATCAAGCTCGGTGCAGAGTTCTTATCTGTTCCAAATGGGCTAAGGAATAACACAGTTCTTATTTTTAAGCTGCCCCCAAGGGTAGACCAACACGTATTCCACAAATACAAACATGAGAAACACCTTCCTCTTCACTGCCCCTGATTTTCTTATTCTTTCAAGTATCAAAGATACTTTTATTTAAATTCTTTTAGAATTACTGACCATGCAGCTGAACAATTTAATCAGAAGAGATCCACAGTCCATAGTTTCCCAGTTCCATGATTTTTTTTGAATATTTAATGCAACAAACTCTACTGTGTAGAAACCCCCCTGAAAAATTTGAACAAGAAGCTGAGAATTTGAAATTTGAGACTGAATTTTTTTTCTTTTAATTGAAAAAATTTAATCTTCTTGTGTCTCAGTTTCCCCAGTTTCTCAAGTGCCATAAGAAAGTCAGGACCCATCTTCAGAGTTTGAGTCTTAATGAAGAGGTTCCACACACTGCAAATGAGAGTCACTGTATGACCACTCAGAGCATTAATGTTATTACAGGAGTTCCATGGGGACCCATTCAGGATGGAGAATCATCTTTAAGAGAGAGATGTGGAATCTCTTTGCTTCTGCAGGTTAACAGCTGACCTTTTAATGCTACATCTACACAGTTTGATACAGTGCAAATGTTTTGATCATTTAATATGGTAAACATAGAAAGAGTTTGGTAGAAAATTATATTCCTTTAGCTGTAAGCCAATGTTTATTTCCCCTGTTTGACTAACTCCTTTTCCTTTTTGTGGTAAGCAGGCTCAGGCTATGCAAGGCTGGGTTAAGGATTCCCCTGAGCTAAAAGTGTGGCCACACAAACCCTTTTTCAGTGTAAAAGCTAATTAAAAAATTCCTGCCTCTGGCTGCCCTTGTGTTGCAGCTCTTCACCCCCTCACCTGTGCCTCTGTCTGGGGGTTATGCTGAAAACCACATCACAGAAATGATCCATGTTTGAAAACAACCAAACACCTGCCACTCACATCCTGCTTGATCATTTCAGGAGAGGGACCCTTTTAAAAATGTCATTGCCAATGCACGGCGTGGATCTAAATACCATCACACTCTGCACTGGTCTGGAGTCCTGCTCACCCCTTGTGCTGCTCCTGGAAGGGAAATTTGCTCAGCCAAAGCAGATCTTGGTATGTTTGTGTGCAGGAGAATGTCCAGAAGTGAATTACAGGCAGCTTTGGGGAAAAGATGAGGAGGAGGCAAAGAAACAGCAGGAGGTGAGTGCCTCAGGTGATATGTCACCCCTGAATTGCAAGTTCAAGGGACAAACCTGCAGCACAGCCTTGCACAAGATCACCCTTTTGGTAAGAACACACTCTGAGCTCAGACTGCCCTTAAATCATATCAGTTCTGGGATTCTTCAGGGAACCTTCAGGGTTCTCCTCTCTATGGGCCACCAGTGTCTGGAGCCAGATGCTATTGAGGTGGGTTGGTGGAAGATCAACTTGTCCTCAAAGCTGTTAATCCTTGTCCTACCCAAATACCAGAGATGAAGAAATCAGTGCCAAAGAGGATGGTGCTCCCTACCACAAACCTCCTCTCACTGGTAATGCCCACAGTACCTCTGTGCTCCATTGCTGCTAGATCTAAGCAGGGCATGAGGAAAGATGCAGCAATTAGCAAACAGAGAGAGAAATGGAAAAGAAAGAGAGCAAAACCTTCCAGAAAGATCCTTTTCCCTCTCAGAAACTGGGGCCATGGGAGAGGTCTCCCACCCACTTGTAAAGGGCAGCAGGAAACAGACTCTGCAGATTACACAGTGGTTCCCTAAGCAGCTTTAATTGAGCTATGACAAGAGGAACAAATCCTTAAGCAAAACCATTTGTGTCAGTTCTGGTCGAGGTGTCCCATTACCGAAGCTCCGACCAGCTTGGTTCTCATCCTGGGAGACCACTTTCAAAGGGAAGTGAAGTAGTCCCAAAACACTTCTTGGAAATGGGGTGTGAATTGCACATACACATGCAAATGAGAAACAAGTTTCAGCAGCTCATCCTAATGCTGAAAATGGAAAAGAAAATCCTAATGCTGAAAATGGAAAAGAAAAAAGAAAAAAAAGAAGAATTCTGTCCAGTGAGGCTTCTGCAGCAGGAACAGAGTTCATTTCTCTCCAACTCTGGGGAGAGAAACGTATTCAGCTCACCCAGGCCACTTCAGCATCTTTCTTTGTTTTTTATCTTTCCAATGTGGGAGAACAAATTTAACAATGAGATTCCGTTTCTGTTTCCTGCATGTGGAATAATTAAATTTGCATCTCGCTCTGTAGTTGGATTTGCTGTTTGAAGAGGAATGTATCAATTGGACATGAGCCCAATGTGTTCTGCTCTGCAAATAAGGCAGTTTGCAAAAAAACAAGGCATAATCTCTCACCCAGGCAATAATCACAGGAAAATCATCCCTCACTGACAGTTCTCTTCAGGGCTTGATTCATATTCTTGCCGGTGAAAGAGCAGGAGGGAGGGGGTGGAAGGGGAGCAGACTTTTGGCATCTCCTTGTGGCAACCTCCATGAGAAACGAGGCGGGTTTGGTACAGGACTGAGTGTCGCTGCCTCAGTCATCAGTGGCAGAGCTCTCTGATTTTCTGCAGGCAGGTTTCACAACCAGAAATTGTACATCTGCTGACTTAAGACCTTTCCAAAGCCTGTTGAAACCACGGGAAACATTCCTGATGACTTTGATCAGCTCTGTGTGAGGGCGATAGAGAAGAATTTTCAGTAAAACTCCAGGTCTTGTTCTCAGGGAATTTGTTACCTGGAACAGAACAGGGTGCTCAGCACTCCACATGCTAACTCATTCAGCTTTGGGTGGCTGGATGGATATCCCTCACTTTCCTGATGATCAAATTTGTTCAGAAAACTTTCAAAGAACAGCCTCTCTCTCCCTGCCTTCCTTGCCTGTAAGTAGTGAAATTCCTTTGCCTTCTCCACTCTGGTATTCCTTGCCTGTGACATTTGCTTCAACCATTTTCAGAACCTGCTGCCCCTTTTGAATCCCATCCACCATTCTTATGTCCAGAAGGAAGGAAAGAAAACGTGCCAGGCAGAAGGAACAGAAGACAGAAACTGCTGAAGAATTTTTGGATCTGGCATGGCTGGAAATGAATAGAAGTTTAATTCAATCAATCAGAGAGTCAAACTGCACCTGCCCCAGTTAATCTAAAACTCTTCAGACTAAATACCTTATTCTAAGTGGAAGTTAATTGAGTTTGTCAAATGGTTCCTACTGCATTAAACACACTCTAGGTCAGGAAAACAGTGAAAAATAAAGACAATACTTTTTTTTTTTTTAACAATTAAAAGGCTTTTAGTGGAGCTGGCTGAAGCATTTGCTTTTTGCTCTCTCCAGTGCCCCTTCCATAAAAGCCTCTTTTTGAAAGGCATCTCACTGGTCTGATTTGGCTTGTCCCAAGGGTCTCATAGATGCACCCACCGTGGTCTCCTGGTTTGCTGCTCTTCAGCCAGCCCAGCATAATGCCTGTCAAGTGGCATTCTCTGTCTAAGGGTGGAAGGACAAGCTTCTCCAAACAGAACTGTGACAAATAAGAGGATAATTTTCTAGTGGAAGGTGTCCCTGCCCATGGCAGGGGGTTGGAACTAGATGATCTTTAATGTCCCTTCCAACCCAAACTATTCTATGATTCCATGGCTATGATCTTCCAACCCATGCTGTGTTGCTGGTCCTGGGGGGTGATTTGGACCAGACAGCTCAGCTGTTTGTGGGAGTCTCTCAATCTCTTTTCAGTTTATCAAGAATATTCTCTCAAATTCTTCAATTAAGTGAACTCAGCTGTCACCTTACTGGGTCGAGTGTACTCCATTGGGTGGCCACTAACAAGAGGCTGGGACAATTCCCCTTCCATGGCACAGCTAGAGCCCTGAATAGCCATGTCACTGGGCTTGGATAGAACCACACACAGGTCCAGAGCTGAGATGGAGCAGAATGTTCTAGTTTGATAACTGAAAAAAGAGAGAGAGGCTGGGGAGGAGAAGGGAGCTTCTCAGATAAAGGGACTTTGAGTTAGAATAAGGAGTCATAGAATAACTTGGGTTGCAAAGGACCTTAAAGCTCATCTCATTCCAACCTCTGCCATGGGCAGGGACACCTTCCACTAGCCCAGGTTGCTCCAAGCCCCCTCCAACCTGGCCTTGGACACTTCCAGGGATGGGGCAGCCACAGCTTTCCTGGATAGAAGATTTTTGCTTGCCATGTGTTGGTTGCCTGTGGGTCTATGGGTGCATCACGAGCACTGCAGGGCCTCTGGACACAGTCAGTGAAAAGATGTTATTTGTTCCTCCCACACTGGAGTTCTCTGTCTCGTGCTTCCTCCCTCATGTGCTCTTGCACACCTATTCTTCCTCCTCCCTCCCTCCTCCCTGCTTCCCCCCCTTTCCTTTCCACACCTGAGCTGAATCTAATGAAGATGCATAAAAAATGTTTCCATTCCATGAAATGCAATCCATCAACACACACTTCATATATATTTTGCAGAAATGAATCCATTTCAGGCAGGAAGGCTGATAAATCAATTTAAGTGGAAGACTTTTGACAGTTTAATTCAAATTAAGTCCACTTTGTTCAATTAGAGGGTAGCTGGAGGGGTGGTGGCAGGAAACAAACAGGATTGCTAGAACAAAAACTGCATTTTTTTCTCAGTCTGAAGCCATCTGTGGATCATTTTTCTTAAAGGAGGGACAGAAAGATACTAATTAACAGGCAATCAGTGACCGGCAAATTACTTGTTTTTAAAACCTAATCCATATTTTGCACAACATTCCTACCTACCTTTGTGTGAGGTGCAACAGTGCCGGGAATATTTTAAGAGGAACAATGAGGAGGAGATGCATTCAGGGGGGTGTTTGCAGCAACACCCCTGAAGTTCTGGAATAACTACAGCGAAAAGAACTTTGGGAAAGCCCCTTCCCCAGTGTCAAACCACACCAGGTGTCTGAGAGACACATTCCCATGGGTCAAACTTTCCCACAGCTTTAGTTTGGCTCACAGGCAGGGCTGGGACAGACAACCACTGGTGAGTGCCAATTCTGCAGTTGCCCACAGCAACCCCCTGCACTGCCACAGTTTGTTTGGGATCTCCAGGCTGTTTTGTGGTATGTTCCTGCAAAACATCGACTTTCTCTGTGCACACAAAGGGGGTGATTGCTGACAGCTCAGATCTACGAGGTAAAGCTGGGGAAACGTGGGCCTCCAGCTAATGGGATTAAATTCAGCCCAGTTACCTGTTCTGTTCTGTGAAACTTGGTGAATCAATTCAGAATTCCCAGAGATCTGGGTTAAGAGAGATGTCGACTCCCAGATGTTTCAACACCTGAGAAAGCTGTGTTTTAGTGATTATTGAGCAATACATTTAAAAAGTGAATGACAGACCTGGAAAGCAGCATCTGCTTTTTCACTTTCTAACATATTTTCTCAGCCAAACTGAGGTTTTCAAGTTCACAGTGCAAAATGTAACTGAATTTCATCCAAGTCTGCAGACTCTCTAACGCTTTCTACGCTTGGATTGGCAAAGAACGACCAATTCTTTCTTTATTTTTTTTTCCCAACAGTTTTGCAAAACTGAGTCCTTGTCACTGACAGATGGAAAAACAAAGACTTTTGCAATTAGCAGGATAATGTAATTCATGGGGTTTGGATGCGTTTTTCTTCTACTTTCTTGCTCAGCAATGGTGAGTAGCACAGAAAATATGTTTTTCCTTTTCCTTTTGACAGACAGATCTCTTAAAAAAATGGGAATTCTTTGTGCAGGTGGCACAGGTGGAGTCCAGAAAGAAAAGTCAGTAAAAAGTTCAGTAGATGCATCAATTATAATAGATATGGTAGAAATTTTCTTCCTGTTACCCTCTGCCTGGTACCTGACTAATCCAGGCCTCAACAGACCAAAGCCTCTCATTTAGGCTTGTATAAGAGCAATGGGAGATATTTGTGGAGGCAAATATTTTAGTTCAAAGTAACTCCCACAGCAAGTTGTTTTCCCTGGACAGTCCCTGCCTGGTGAAACTCATGAGTCCAACAAAGCCCTTTGGTGCCTCCCACTGCTGGATGGCAATTTTATAAAACCTTCTGCCAGCTGCCAAGGGGACAAGAGCAGAAGGAAACAAGAGAATGTCTGAAATGTTTGTGATTAAGTATTTTTATTTTCCCCCCAAACTGGGTTGTTTGTAAAATAGACCCTGTTTTCACTGGAAGTGTTTTTTGTTTTTCTTCCGTGTGTGTGTGTGTGTGTGTGTGTGTGTGTTTGTGTGTGGAGGGGAAATAGGTGATCAAAGCATGGTAATTTCAGCCATTTCCCAGAAAGCAAAACAAACAACCAACCACTCAAGTGAATCATTGGTAAATAACTGCTTTAAGAAAAGCAAATGTGCTGTCAGAGAGAAAACTGGCTTGGTGGAGCAACAGTCAGGGAAGAAGAGTGGGAGAGTTGATAAGAGCAACAAAACAAAGAACAGAAACACTTCTAGCAGAGGGGCAAAGCCTTTATTTCACTGGACACGTGTCTCTCATGCCCTTCAGTCCTGCTCTGGCAGCCCAGGGTGCATGATGAGATGCTGAGAGTGGCTGCACTTTGGGTACCACGTCTCTGCTCAGAGGGCTCCACATCTCAGTCCCTTGGAGAGGAGCCACTCCAAGGGCTCTTTCCCAAACCTCTGCAGCACATCCCCAGCCTGGACTCGCTGTATCTCTTTCAAATGAATTTATGGCTCTGTAAATGGTGAATTGTTGTATATAATAAAGAACAGAACAGATTTGAGTGGTATCCAATTTAATAATTACTGGAGTAACTCAATCATTTTCAGATATGTGGTTTCAGTGTCAGCAGACCTTGAAGACCTGCTTGGAGCACTCAACAGACAAGATAGCGCTTTTTATTGCTGTTACTAAACCAGTCCTTCACAGACCCTGCACATCCCTCACCTACATCTCAAAACTTTGGAAACACTGCGATCAGGCTTGGAGAACTTGTCTGAGCCTGGATTTGGAGAAGGATGCACAGAGGACTTGTACCTGCACCTCCCCATGTATGAGAACCACTCCTCAGGCCAATTATGAGAGATGTCTGCCTCTGCTCTCTGACCAATGATTAATTTATAACCTCCAGTTGGCAATGTTTAAAGCCAAGCAGCCCAGCTCCCAGAATTTTTTGAGGTCTGCAGAGTTTCTTGATGGGCACAGAAAATAGTCCCCTACTAGTTCGTATTCCTACATCAGATTTTAACAAGGCTGTGCAAAGCTGTGGATCCACAGGGCTTGCAAATGCAAAGCAAGTCTCAAGGGTTATTTTGCCCTCTCTCCAAGATGAGCAACACTCAGATCCCAGTGGAGCATCCTCACTGCTGCAGGTGGGTCCTGTCACCAACAGGCAAAGTTTCAACTCTGCAGCAAAGCTGAATTTAGGCTGAGCAAGTGGAGTAAATGATTAGTCACTAAACACAGTATTTTCTGAAGTCTTCCTGCCTCAGAATAAAATAGAGGATTGTGAGGACTCTGTAAATCAAATGTTTTCCATGACCCCAAGGGAGCAGTGTCCTACTCGGGGTTCTGGGCATTAGGGGACACAACTGTCACATCCTGTAGCCTAAGGACAGCAAGGGCTGCTGAGAAGTCCCTGTAAAACCCACCTCTGCTCTCAGTGCCTGGGACAAGTGACAGCTCTCAGCACCTGCATGACAGCACCCTCACACCTGCACCACAATCTGCAGTGCAAATTCCAGTTTCTCATCACACGACTGTCAAGATTTGCTCTGTCTTGAAATTCCTCGTGCAAGGTACTAGCTCTCAGATGAGGCTGGGGACTTGGTTATGCACAGCAGTTTGCAGCCTGCCCAGGGGCATTGCCTGAGAAGGGCAATTCCCCCTTTGAAGGCTCACTTTGTTGGTGCAGAATTCACACCTGCACTGGGGACTCTGCAGCTGAATGACAGTTATTGAAATACTCATTTTTTTTTTTCTTAATAAACTGACAGAGGTTAAAAGTGAGTCACTGAAAACAAATGGGCCTCCATTCTTTTCTAGCTGCCAGTTAAACCACAGATTTTGGTGGAATAAATGCTGATTTTCAGTGGTCTTAAAAGACCATGAGTCCCTGAGCTGATGTGACATATGGATATTTCTGAGACTCAGGAAGCAAATCTGACCATCCCCTAAATTTAGTCTTAGGTACCAAACCCTTCTGTCCCTCCTACAGTGAGAGAGTGCTCTCAGTGTCTCTTCAACCCAACACCTTAAGTTTTGAAGTGGATACATTAACACTGTTTATTATATAATGCACACTAATATTTTAGGTGAATAAATTTCAAAGAAGTATTTTTGTTTCTGGAAAATGCTGTTTTCTGTATTTGTCTATGTGGCTGTTGAGTTCCAGAATATGATAAATGACCAAGTGGTCCTTATTTGTGCATGGATCTTTTTGTTAAAAGAATGAACTGTGTGATAGTAGTGTCTGGTATCTGCTATGAATACAATCAGATAATGCTGGTTTATATCCTTATATTAAATATCTGATTTTTAGTAACTGTAAATTTTAATAAAACTAAAATGAAAAGGAAAGTAACTATGGCCTACAGTGAGTACATGATTTGTTTAAGCATCAGGAAGATTCTTTTTTAGCAGATAAACTCCAATTATCTGCTGGATCTGGGAAAAGAACAAGCATAACAAATTGTTTGAGTCATCACATTGCAAGTCATTGGAAAAAAACACAGAGCCCTTCTGCTATGAACTCCTAAGAAGCCCAAGGGCTTTGGGAGTTGCCCATTTCTGCATGGAAATCACTCCAAATTCAGGGCAGATTGTGTGTCCATAAGGGTTGGTTTAGCAAACAAATAGGGATGTTATCACCAAAGAGAATTTTGGGTGGTCAGAGCTTGTGCAGGTATGAGTTGATAGTTGCTGAGGATGCTGTTTATGCTCAGGGGGACCTGAGCCCTCTCTGCAATTCCATGAAAGGAGGTTGTATCCAGGTGGGGTTGGTGTCTTCTCTCTAGTAAAAGAGATAGGGACAAGAGGAAATGGTCTCCACTTGCACCAGGGGAGGTTTAAATTGGATACAAGGAAAACTTTCTTCATGGAAATGGTGTTCAGGCATTGGAACAGGCTGCCCAGTGCAACGGTGGAGTCCCCATCCCTGGAGGGATTTAAAAGACCTGTGGGTGTGGAACCTGGGGACATGGTTTAGTGGTGAATGTGGCAATGCTGGGCACTGTTGGACTTGATGATCTTAGAGGGCTTTTCCAACCTTAATGATTATTTTGTCTGTGCTGTTTGGGGGCAGTTGAGACCAAGGGCTCAGAGCCATTTTTATGGTGGTCTGTCCAGTGAAAAAAATACTATTGAAGTCAGATTTGAATCACATTGGAGATCCATTGGCTTTCAAGGCAGCACCACCTGAGCGTGGAGTGTAAATCAAGGTGGGCACGTGGGTTATCAGGACATGCACTGAGCTATTTCACCTTGTCAAAGATACATTGGACACCTGCAGGGCAAGGCTTGGTGGGAGGCACTGATGGTGGAGGTGGGGAGAGGGCTTTCCATAAGGAATATTTTTCACGGTGTAAGGACTTTGGAGAAAATTAATGTGAAACATTAAAAATGTTCCTTTTTAAAAGGGAATCCATTTTTTAGGCACAATGAGACACTTCAGGTGGTGTAGCAGTGTTGAGTAATGCACACTGGAGTTATTTAACTTCATCTCATGCCTCACTATTCCCCAGGGGCGCCCATTAATCAGCGTTACCAGGCAGTTTGTCATGTCCTTTTGCTTAAATAATATCCATACCAAAATACAAGTAATGCAGGCACCTGGAAATCAGTGGGGGATCTGCCTGTGTCAGGACAGAAGGATCTGTTCTGGAGGGCATAGGAAAGCTGAAGGACTCCAGTTGTCTTCCATTGGCTTTGAATATAGCAGATTGTTTGAGTGAGCATGGGTATTCCCAATGGGAAAATGTGCCAGCCACCACTGCTGAACCAGGATCAGTCTGATAAATAAAGATGTAAATAAGTTCCCAGAAAGATGTGACCACAGACATCACATTGCCCCTGGGTAGAAGCTCCAAACTTTCTGCCAGATGAAGAGGGATTTTCAGGATGTGCAATTACAGTTCACGTGGGACAACAACAATAAACTCTCCCTGCCTGCCTGTTGGACCAAAACACACACGAGGATCCCAGTTCTGGGGCAGATAATTCATTCAGGCTTTTTGTTCTCATGGCTAAGACCTGCTGAGCAGGGTGTGGACTCACAGCACAGTGAGTGAGAAGGCTGTGAGTTGGATGTGTGCCCGCTGAGATCCTGAATCCTGGGGGGAAAGGCAAATCCTGGAGGGAAAGGCTATCCCTGGAGGGGTTTAAATGTGTGGATGTAGTGCTTATGGACATGGTTTAGTGGTAGGCCTAGCAGTGCTGGGTTAATACTTGGACTGGATGATCTTACAGATCTTTTCCAACTTAAACGATTCCATGATTCTATGATGCACCAGAAACTGAAAAAGCATCTCTGATTTTACAAGTGAACTCATACACTATGAGAACTAATGCATTTTACCTGGGACACAAAATCCCATGTTCTGCCAGTAATGATTGCCTGCCATCACCCCTTGCAGGTGGCATGAGTCCTTTCCATACCTAAGGATCTGGGGGGCAATGTCTGCTGTCTGTCTGCACTCCCACCCCTCACAGCCTGGCTGCTCCAGAGAGCCCAGCTTTCCCAAGCAAAGGCTGGCACAGCTTTATCCAGCTCCCTCTCTTGTTTCTCAGATTTGTGTTTAAACTGGACACCTGAAGGTTAAATCACTGCAGGCCCTCATCAAACCAGTAAATCACCTAATTCCCTACCTCCCTCAGCCAAAGGTTTTCTCTAACTTGTTAAGCAAAATACAGACAGCATGGGCTGCCTTTCCTGCAGAACTCACCGGCCTTCCAATGCCTGAAATAACTGGCAGACCTGTCAAAAATGACCTTCTTTCAACAACATCTCTCTCTTTTTTTATTCCCCCACCTCCAGGTAGGGGGTGGGGGAGGTTGGAAAACTGTAAAGATCAAGCCACAGCTGCATGTGGTACCTAATTAAACAAGTGTAAGAAAGCAGAGAAAGGTCAGGTTGTCAAAAATCATTGCTGTATCTTTACTGGATTGTATTTAGAGACTGATAGCAGCAAAGAAAATAACTCAATAAAGTGAATGAGACCGGAATAACAAACTGACTCCAGGGACAGGCTAGTTTTGAAACACAAAAGGCTTTGGCTGCAAGATTTATGTATGTATATATATGCATATGTCTGTATGTGTGTATATACACTCAGAGAGACACAAATGGAAGGGAAACAAGCACTGGAAATGAAAGGAAAAGTGTTTGCAAATAGTAAACATATGACATTAACATGGGGAAGGAGGTGGGACAGGAGGAATTCAAACAGGTAGAAATTAGAGGCTGAAAATACACAGACACAATCAAATAATTTAGGAAGAAATACTTCCCTGGGAGGGTGGGCAGGCCCTGGCACAGGGTGCCCAGAGAAGCTGTGGCTGCCCCATCCCTGGAAGTGTCCA
>JAWWEE010000037.1:4621431-4649504 GCA_035221455.1 Xenops minutus | reverse complement strand
TCCTATCCTATCCTATCCTATCCTATCCTATCCTATCCTATCCTATCCTATCCTATCCTATCCTATCCTATCCTATCTTATTCTCTGGTTCTTAAGGGGCCATACAAGGGTGAAAGATCACTTGGGCTCTCTGTGGTGCCCCACTGCATTGAGGGAAGGGACCTCCATGTGGCTCCACTCCCTCAGTGAACCACAAGTGACCCATGGACTGCCCCTACTTGGCAGATCCTGGTGGCCAGACCCAGAGTGGTTCCTGAGTTTTTGCAAAACAGAGCTGGAATGCAAAGAATGTACAGCTTGGGCTTTCATAACTGCTCTAACTGGAGTTCCACCATGGAGCTTTCAGAAATACAGAGTGGTCTGTGAACAGAGGGTTTGGCAGAGTCACCATTCACGTGTTTTAATAAAGAGAGGTGGAGCAATAGGGAGGAACAGTTGGTGGAGAAGTTGCAAGAGCTCGGAAGACAAAGGTGAACAACTGAGCAACTGATAGGAATCACCAGTCACCTAAATCCTGAAGCATGAGGTGTAGATCAAATTCAGAACCTTTTTCATTAAAAGATCCATTTAATCTTCTACTATTTCACCATTTTTGACTCTAAGGGTATTTCCAATCAAAGTCAGAACTGGGTCCTCCATGAGAATAAATCGGAAAGGTTCCACTGAAACCAATAACTACAAAAAAGGGATAAGATTTTACTTTTTTTTTTTTCCAGGGTGGAATCTGTTGCATTTAAAACATCGTTACAGAGTATTTGTTACTCATTCAAGCATGAAAATTTGAGTGACAGGGGAAAACATGCCCTCTTCATACTGCATCCTTCTTTTTACCTTTGGGTTTAGTGGCACTTTCTCACTTGCCAAGGAAATTGCACATGTGTGGAGGAAAGGAGGAAGGGATTTGACACATTTAATGGACATTTATAAGGGCTGCAAAGCATTTATTATAGTAGCAAATGAATTAACTAATTATAGGTGACCATTAAATTGTTGCTGCACTCAGAGAAGAAATCCTGTAAAATTAGCTCAGTTTTATTCCACTGATCTGCTCTCTTGACCAAACCATGTTCCCAACGCTGTTGATGTAAATCCAGAGTAATTACTCTGACTTGGCTAAATTAGTCTCCTTGTTCTTTTGGGTAACCAAGAGCTCAATCTGGCTGCTTCCACATCTTTAGATCCCAAATGCTCCTTTCCCCAGGGAAAACAAGTGGTTGTTTTCTTAATACCACACAGCCAATGAAGTTGTGGGCAAAGAGCTGGAGATAGCCTGTCTTTTTAATCAGCAATAAAGTTATCAATTATGTTCTAGCTGTAAAAGCTTAATTAGTGAGGATTATGAAAGAGGCAGGAGAGCCCCAGTTCAATGAGCACATTCCAGATGGAGAATGCTGCACTGGACCTAAGGGGAAAAACAATGATGGTTTTAGCTTGGAAATTGCATCCAAAGATTAAGTAGGAAGAGCTCATGGCATCAGGTGTCTTTGGTGTCTTCCCTTAGTTATCACAGCTCTTTACTGCAAGTGGATATACATTATTCAGGCTGGAACTCTGAAACAGCTACAGATTAGAAAGTGGAAACTGAAGATGCTTTTAGGAGGGTTTGGATCTGCAACTTTTACAACTACTGCAGTGAGTTTCTCTGTTATTGAAACCAAAGAACAAACCACACACTGCCAGCCATAATAAGTCTACAAGCCTTTGATACAGAGGAGCTATAGCAGGAAACACAGACTCCTACTTTGCTCTCATTGCAGATGACATAAAAATCTATTGCTGAATAAGAATAATACAGTATGGGGACTGGAAACAAAGCAAGGGGTTTGGCGTGGAGGGGAGAGATCCTTTTGCAGAGCCACTTTTCTCTCTGGAGCTTTGCTCCTGTTTACAACCAGCCTGGCAGAGCCTTGCTTATGCAGGGAGTCTCTGGGCACAGCCCTCACAATGTAGGTCCCTGGGCTTGGTTGTACCCCTCCTTCTCCACTGGATACAAACCAAAAAGAGGTGGTAAAAATAATTTTTAAAAGCATGTTCTAAAATAACTCCTATGAATAGCAAAATCTGTAAAGGACAACATGGCCAAAACACAAACAGGAAGAGCATGGTTTTATCTGAGCCAGAGTATGTGACCAGCAGGGAGAAATGGGAAGAGACAGTGAGACTATGAATGAAAATTAATAAATATTGGCTCCAAATGAGGTCTTCAGTTCAACAAACCCGTGGTTCTGAGTAGAAACACCTTGCTATGTCCCTACCCATGGCTAAATCCAAGTAAAGCCTACGAAGTTGCTTTAATGGGAATGATATAAGTGCTGTTGATGGAAAGTGTTGGGAATTACCAGGGAAAGGGCCTCTGAAGTCAACACATCTCATGCTTGGAGAGGAATATGTGTCTGTTGTAACACTATGAAGTCACTTCCTTGGAGCAGGGTTGTCTATTCAGAAACAGGACTGAAGAGGGGATCAGTGAGGGGAGGGAAATACCCACTGTCTCTGATTGAAATCTATTTTTATCTTGTGAAAAATATCTTAATTTTCACTTATATTCCATGCCTGTAGCTAAGGGCCATTAAAACTAATAAAAGTAAATCATTTGTGACAGATCTTAGAAAACAGTTTCTGCAATGCACCGCGCTCTCAAATGCTCATTAGAAATAGTGGTTTTCTTTTCAGGAGAATGCTTGCTGAATGCTTAAAATGTGTTGCCTCCAACTTTTGACAACTAGCACAGGCTATGAGAAGCTTTGAAGCAAATGTTTGACATAAAAAAGATGGTCTGATGCTATATCAAATAAGATTGGGGAGGAAGCATCAAAGCAGAAACATTAGGATGAAATGCAGTTGGAGGAAAGAAAATCAACATACTCATTTCTGATTTTACATTTTCTGGCATCAGTATAAACAACTGATTTGCATTTTCTGAGGACACTGCTTGCAATTCTTTACAAATTAGCATTAAACAGAGTCTCCTCCCCAAAGTCTTTCTTGTGACATAGGACAAGGCCAGAAAAAAAACGTTGCTTGCATAGTGATGGTTCCCAGAAAGAAAAGTGAGTGTCTCTGATAATGGGACAACACCTGATAACTCCACCCTCCACCTTGAATGAAAACTAAGGATGTCCCTGGATAACAGGGTCTCATGGTCCATTCTGAACAAAATCCTTGCTGGAAACTAATAGGGTTGAAAAAAAACCAACCCACCACACTGCAAAATAACAAGCATGTCAAGTATCTTGGCTTAAGTCCTTAGAGGTTTAGTGAAATAAGTGTTTCATTTGTTTTACATGGTATTTTTGTTAAATACACTTTGAAGTATCTTGTACATTGATCTAACCAGAGCAGTGTGATCTTAACCTCCTGAACAGAGGTGAGCCACTGTCAATAAAAACTGGATTACCTGAAATACCCCTGAATCATGTCAGTGAGGCTTCACCTACTTCGAAAAGGACAGTTGGAATGAAAATGATGAAAGCCAAGTCCTGTCCAAACATTTCCTCAGACAGGAAGGTGTAAGCCCAGGGTTCACAGCCAGAGTGATCAGGCAGGTGTTTCCTGGAGAGCTGCTCCTCAGCTACTCATTTCTGGCTCTGATTTACTCAGACACTGCAGATATGGTTCAGGAGAACTCTGGGTGGTCTTTTGTTTAGCCACTGCACCAGTGCTTTAGAGGAGTTCCTAAATTTGGGATCATGAGAAATGGGCAGTAGGGTTACCAATGAAAAATTTACAAGAATTTTAAGAATAGTCTTGTCTAAACACAGGGAAGAAGCTGCCATGTACCAGCCTGGTCATACACCAGGTCTGCAGCTCCATGCCGTTGCAATACCAATGAATTTACCTTGCTCATGAAGTTCTAGGTGTTCCATTCCAGTTTTACTCTGCACAGAGCAAACTAACATGGCCAAGCATCTTAGAAGTCCTGCAATTTACTTTCCCCATCCATATTTTATTCCTTTCTTCCCTTTGGCCCGCAGTCTCTCTCCATCGCTCGATCAGTTTTCATGGCCATTCAAGTCGTAGGGGTGATTTGTTCAGGTAAAATGGAAAATTGAAATGGAACGGGTGCTGGATACAACCTCATCCGCTTTTTCTATTTTGTCAAAGTGCCATGGCTGTTCATTTTTTCATGGTCATGAGTTGAAATAAATTAAACTTCCCAGAGGCGAAACTTCTCTAAGATCAAATTGGAATATATTGATTAGGCTCTTTGAGGGCTGATGGATTGGACTCTTATGCTTTATAAACACATTTACCAACACGCTCTCACAAACAGTTGCTTAGCACTAGGCAAACTGATCGTGTTTATTTAAAACTGTGACAGTGGTGTACACCTGTAGCCCTCATTCTGGCCCATAAAGTCTCACTTCCTGATTGATGGAGACAAGTTGAGCTGTCTGCCTGCCTGACTCCCAGCACTGGTCCCAGAGGTTGCTGGGCTGATGGAGTCCAGCACCATGCATCACTGTCAATAAAACAGCTTAGCATGTCATTGAGGAGATCTGATCAGCAGGCACCCAGGAGGGAGGATGAAAGCAGTAAACTGGAAGAATTTTTGAGCGCTTATGATGGCAAAGGGGACAGGGAGTCTCAGAGCAAGAGAGTTTTGAAAGAGAATGTGTACTAATAGCTTCAGATGCATGACACTGGAGATGAATGAATGCAGTTACTGGCCAAAATGTCCAGATACAAGAGTCCCAGAAAGCAAAGTTTCGATGTAATTCACTCATATGAATAGCCGGGAATAAAATCATGGATTTCACACAATTAGAGAGAAATGCAGAATTGAGAGTTACATCCCATCAGCTCCAAGTCATGAGTGATGCACGATCCCAAATGACCCCAGCCTGCCTTTCATTTTCCAGGCTCAATCTGCAGCTGTGATTTAGGAATTGTCTTCAGAATAAGAAATCTAAGGGAAACATAAGGCGAGGCTGGCAGCGAAGGACAAAGATATGGAGGTACGAACTGTGAACTGGAACTTCACCAGATGGAGATGAGGATTTGTGGGGATCATGTCAGGAAGTTTAATAGTCCAAGGATAAAAATTATTTTTCTAATTTCTTGTGTGAAAAAAAAGTACAGGCATTTTAACAGAAAAATATGATCTATTGCTGTATCAAAAAGCAGTAGTGAAAAAAATCAAAGCAGAAACCTTTAAATGAAAGAAGGCATCTTGCTCCCATCACTCTCTAAAGGTATCTGTAGCATTTCCAGCTTCGGTTGCTAGTCAGAATCAGAAAGTGTGGGTGGCACTTGAGTGCTTTTCTTCCAGTCTCTCATTGAATCTGCGTGGATCAGACCATGTGGGATGCCAACCTGCTCAGGCACGTCTCGGTGACATCTCACAGGCTGTTCCATGCCACAGCCCAGAGCAGCGTGGGAGAGAGCGTTAAGGGAACAGAAGTCAAAGAGCAGAATTTTGCCTTCAGGTTTCTGCCGACAAACAACTTGACTGGGTGTGTGCTTTCCAAGAGGGAATAAGCAACCACTCCAGGGAGACAGTGACATATATAACTTCTCCCAGTTCACCTTGTGTTGCAACCAGGATTTGTGGTCTGTTTTGGAATACTTCAACTGCCAGCCCATGGGCAAATACACTGCACTGGACACTAGGTGAAAGTTCTTCCCTGTGAGGATGGGCAGGCCCTGGCACAGGGTGCCCAGAGAAGCTGTGGCTGCTCCATCCCTGGACGTGTCCAAGGGCAGGTTGGATGGGGCTTGGAGCAACCTGGGCTGGTGGAAGGTGTCCCTGCCTGTGGCAGAGAGTGGGATAAGATGATCTCTTCCAACCCAAACCATTTTGTGATTCTGTGATAAGCGTGCAGGGAGCAAGTTGCTGAATGATTGAGGCACAAGGAATCAGGGTAGGAGAGTTTCAGCAGGTCAGCATCTTCCACACAGCCTAACGAAGTGTTCTTTGCTCCATTATGGTCTGAAGTGCTTCATTTCAGTTTAGCCTGACTCAAAGCCATACATTTTTCACCAACTATCTTTATAGACTGTCTCCCTAAATCATACATTTTGCTCTTTAAAGTTTGCACCATCTTCCTCAGAGACTATTCCCCAGGCTAACAGCTTGGAGACAACTTCTCAGCCTAACAGACTTTGCTCTTTTATTCCTGCTAGTTGGCCTAAATTTTCCCTTCACTTAATTCAACCCAATTATTTCCAGTGATACCCACTGGAGCACCCTTAACATTTCTTTCTACTTTATGGTGGTTTAGCTCTTCAAAGGCTTGCAGACATTTGTCCTAATGGAGAGTGGAGAGAGAGTTATCTGACATGTTGGGGAGGAGATGTTGCTCTGTTCCAATTCCATTACAGCAGGAAACATGCTGGATATCAAAGAGAAATTTATGTAATGTATTCCTGCATTGTTCACAATACAGCATCATGTTTTATGCAAGCAAAAAGAGCATGAGGAGAGAGTGGAAGAAAACTCCGTTTAACTGGCAGTGAAATGACAATAAAACAACAAGTGGGGAAAGGGCAGGAGATAAACCACAGCTTTTATGGGCAGGTTCCTCAGTTGGTATCATGAGTGGAAGGCCACTGAGCACATCTGAGGATGAAGAGGAGGAAGAGAATGATGCTGGGGGGAGCAAAGGCTCTAGGGTGGATCTGGGGGCTACACACCATTCAGAGCTGCACCAGGATCTCACCCCAAGCTGCAGGGCAGGGGCCAGAAGAATCCCTTCCATCACAGAGCTGACTCTCCAGCACAGCCCACAGCTCTCAGTGATAACCTGACAAGGTCTGGAATGACTTAGATGAGGTAGAAAAGTACATACAAATGCTGTGCCAGATGTGACATTTGGTTGTGACATATTGGTCCTGGAATTTCTGGTCACTGGCATAAACTGGAAGCAGAGTGATGCCTGTAAAATTGGGAACTGCATGCACTTCAGCCTCCAGCCTGTACTTGCCACTTTCCCCCAGCTCTCCTCTTACCCCACCCCAAAATAATTTGGTCATCAGAAAGAGAAAATTCAGATATTTTAATGTGAAGGTTAGGGTCCATTTTCAGTGTGCCCAAACAGCCATCTCCGTGTCTGAATGGAGTCAGAGGTGTTTGCTCTCCAGGAAAGTGGTACAGTTTCGGGAGAGCCTTAGGCTCTGATTGCATCATTGATTTTCAAGTGAACTCTGGTCAGTGGTGAAATGGTAACAGGATGAAGCAACAGATACAAAGATACTGAGCACAGTAGGATGAAGAGGTGATAGCCACAGTCATAGGGAGAAGTTTGATTTGCTCTTTTGGGTCAACAGATCACCTTCTGTTCATCATATTTCCAGTCTGCTGGGACAGCAAGATGTTAGTACTCTCTGTTAAAAGGCTGTTAATCAGATGGCCTAAGTACTAATATTCGCTTAAATCAAATCCTCGTGAAGCTTTTCTTTGATGGCAGAGCTTAAAGAATTAACAAAAACTTCCCAGGGTGAGAAGGTGACTCAGTTTAGGGAGCCTGCCATGAGATATAATTCCTTTTCTTATTTTTTTGTTGCTGAAAGAAATACACACACACACACACACACACACACATATATATAAATAAGTGAACAGACTTTCAGAGACAAAAGAACATTTCCATTTTGCAGCAATGATCACAATGTAAAAAGGCTCCATTGCCATGGAAACGGCCCTAAGCCTCATCATATCTAATGGTGATTTTCCAAAGAAGTCCTTGAAACATCTTTTGTTTCTTGCTTTGAAGTCAAAAGAAATGGTTGAGTGCCAAGAAGAGGGCTATCAGCTCCAGATCCCCAATCAGGGCCGGGGCTCAGCTCTGCAGGCATCTCGCCCGCTCTGAGCGCTGCAGAAGCCTCTCTTAGGATAATTGACACACACAACTTAACAAGGGAGGGAAAGCAAGAGGAAAACAGGACAAAACATACACATGTACATATAAATGCAGGTGCCTTATGGAGAAAAATTTTCTTAACAAGTGGCAACCACTAGATTTCCATTCCCCAGGCAGGATCCTCCACTGAGGGCTGTGATGTCAACAGGCAGAGCAGCTGAGCAGTGAGCAAGTATTGGCTTTCCATGCTGAGCCTGCTTTTCCATCATGGCAGGGACTTTTACACTGCTGTGGCAGCAGCTTTGGTGTGCCTGATTTAGGAATTAATGACCTAATTAGGAGCTCTGGAGAGTGGGAAAGGGAGGAGGGAAGGAAGAGGGGACACCACGGAGTACGCTGAGGAGCTTTGTCACTGCTAATGGAGTTTCTCGCTGTTTGCAGAGGGACTCACTGAGGGCTTTGAGCAAAGAAGATGATAGGAATTGGAGCTGCACTGTCAGGGAAAGCAGGAAATGCTTCTAGAAATGTGCCCACCTCCCCTCTTCATGGCCATTCTACTGCCCCAACCCTCACTGATGTGCCAGGTGCCTTGTCATGGATGACAATGCTGGAATGGGGGAGAGGAGCCATAGCCAGTGGGACAGGAAGGGCAGGAGACAGCATCTTGAGCTCTTCAACACCAGTGACCTGAGGCAAGGGCTTTCAGTCTGGAGAAAAATAAAAGTAACAAACACAAGCATGGAAAGGTCCCAGACATGTTGCTTGCTCTGGGGACAAAGATAAAAAGAGATCACTAGGCATAGGCAGGAATGACATCAGCCCCAGCTTACATCCATAGTTTGGTCTCTGCCACTACCCTCAACCTTCCCTCCATGTGGGATTACTGGAGTAGAGACAGGATAGTGTGATATAAGCCTGTCAAATACAGTGCTGTCATTAGTGTGATGGAATATTTCCAGGTGATGCATGTATAGAAAGAACTAGAAGCAGTGGAAATGGAAACAGCTCAGCTACACTGAAAATTAGACCTCATGAGCCCAACTTGAGATGGCTCTACAGTGACAGACTACTATAAAAAAGACTTTATTTTCACTTTGTGTGAAAAGCAGCTTCTCAGAAAGGCTGTGGGATTGAAAGGTCTGGTGCCTGAAGGAGCTGGAGGAGCTTCTGCAAGTGGTGTCTGGGACTAGAGTGTGTCAGTCTTGACCATTGCTTATTCAGCTGGGACTAAGTAAAGAATTTGCTTTCTGTACCTCAGTCACTTCTCTGCTAAAACAGAAATTGCCTCAAAGAAGGTAATTGAGAGGTAGATGCCATTTCCAGTCAAAATCACTGTAAGACTCAACTCCCTTCATCAGCACCATCAACCCATTCTTTCTATTTAGTTGGCTTTGAAGCATTAAGATGGAAGTGAAAGACTTTTTGTTTCATTGCCAATCACCTGAGACCTCCAGACATCCCTCCTGTCTCCTGAGGTCATGCACTTTGCCCTTTTTCATTACTAAAATACCATCTGTCCCCTTCTTCATTTGTTCCCTTCTCCTGGTGTATTTCCTTGCAGAAATTAATTTTCCTTTAGACATTCAAGTGCAAAGGATCCTGACCTGAGACGACTGTCAGTAATAACTGCTTCTAAACCAGCTATCAGTAAGTTGAGAGGGTTGTTTTCTTTCTCCTCCCTTTTTAAAAGTTTATTCTCTAAAAAAAGAGAATTCTCTACAACCACACGAAGAACAGTAAGATCAGCCCTTCATATATATTTTAAGAATTGTGCATATATTTATAGAATGTAGGTATGCAAATGATTTGTTTTCAACAAGCTCTAATATCCTCAAATCCAAATATTCAATGTCCCTCTGTTGCTTAGAAAAGTGCAAAAGAACTTCATCCATTAGATAAATCCCAGTTACCAACTCCTGGCTCACATCCACAAAGGCTTTGTCATTCAAGAAACAAGGACTTCAAATCTCAGAGCCAGCACTTTAGTAGCAACTTTACAGGGAGAGAATAACAATAATAATAATAGTAATACAGACATAAAAGATGGCAAAGCGCAAAGCAGCAGGGATCCTGCAGGCGGTTCTCAGGATGCTTTTCTTTCAAGAAAGGAACAGATGTGAGATGCACCCATATGAAAGTGTTTGCTGATACCATTGCTTTGCATCAGCTGAACATGGACATTCTTCACCTGTGACTTGGGATGCAGGGAACAGGCTTTGCATCACATCCATCACATCCATCCTGGTGATACAATCTCCCCTGCGCTGCTCTGAACCCTTCAAACGCCTGGCAGGCAGTCCCAACCCTTTCACTTCACAGGCAGAACACACCGTTTGCCAAGAAAAGGATTCAGAACTGGATAAACATTAAACAAATACTTCAGGGAGCTTTATTTTATTTGTGATACACCTTTAGATTTTGCATTTGAACTCTTTGTGGAGGATTAAACTTTTGATGTGCCTGCCCCTTCTTCTCCCCCACCTTCAATCTTCTCCTCCTCCCCCAGTATCTCAGGTAATGGTTGTGAGTCGGGGAGACAGGATCAGCTTGATGGGGAAGTTACAGATGGTTTCATCCCTCAAGGACTTCCCTTGCAGACAGTTAGTTGTCATGGGTAGTTGAATGGCCTTCATTCCCAGCAGGAAGCAAGTACTACCCTCAAATCTCCAGCAACAACCCAGACCTGCTATTTCACTTTGTCATAGGCAAGGACTGAAACACCAAAAGAAAGATTAGCCTTTCACTGACCCATGGGCAATGCTGAAGCATCCCCTTGTGCTTTTTCCAGACATTCCCATGTGCAAATTGGGTATTATCAGAACTACTTCTCATTCATGTCTTGCCCTACAACAGTGCCGTGGGATAGAAGCAAATTCAGGGGTGAGGTGCATTCTTTAAAAATTAAGATTAAGTAATCATGTTTTCTAACTTTCCTATTTCTCTGTTTCTTTGCCTCAGCACCAAATTTCACCCAGTTGGATGGAAGGGTAGAGTAAATAAACATATATTCCCAGCAGTTGTGCAACAAAGCAGCAACTGGATATAGGAGGAAAAGCTTTGGTTACTGAGGGATAGGACTAATTGCTACTCTTAGTAGACATCAGAGAACCCATACTGGCTCCTGTACCCAAGAAGCAAGTCCACAGGAAGACCAGCCTTTTCAATCCTTATTATTCAGGCTCCCAAGCTTTTCCTGTTGTTTAACACAGGACGTGATTTTCTGACAGGGAAGGGATTTCTCTGGGTTCTGGAGGATATTCTGGGTCCTCTTCCCAGTTGTATCCAAAATAGCACAGCTGCCTGTGGGGCTGTTTGCTATTCACGTCACATTTGCAAAAGGCCCAGGCAGCAGAAGGGGGAAGATGGGCATGAATAGAGAGTATGGGAAATGGAATGAAATAGAAGCACTAATGTGTTTTCAGCTGGTGGGATTTTTTTTGGTAGATGTTCTGTTCTCTCTCACCTTGATGCCTCATTTCACCTGCTTGCTGCCACAGGCAGTTGGACAGCGTGGTTTTGCTCCACGGGAAACGATGAACAAGAAATTACAACACCAAAGTACGTCAGCAGCTCCCGGGCTCTGATCAGCTGCAGGATCTTTGACAGCTGTGAACTCTCCCATTTACACAGGGGAAAGGAGGGGCTGTACAAAAGGTGCTCCTCCTGCTGCCCTTGACCAGTGAAAGAGTTAGAAGCTTGTTCACCTTGGGACGTGCCCTACCTAGTTCAGTTTTTGGAGCTCCCTGTGTGCCTTGGTTGAGCAGAAAGAAGGAGGATTGTGCAGAGTGTATGTGCTGCTCTAAAGGGATTGGAGTGAGCAGGGAATTGCAGCATCTGGAGCCCAACCAAGTGCATGTGATGGGTCTGGAGTTCACTTATTCCTGAAGACAGCAGCATCCTGCCATCCACCATCTGCAGGCGAAGCTCTGACACCAACAAAGCACCAGGACACCCAGTTTGGAGAGAGGGTGAATCCTTGTAGCTCCAGGGAATGATCAGGTCCTGTCTATTTACATCTGCCACACATCTGGTTCCTTCATCAGTAGGTGTTTTCCTGTTCTGAGAAAGGGCAGATGAATAAGGTAGGATCTATCTCAGCCCTTCATCTTCTCTCTTGTCATTACAGTGATAAATATTTTCTGCATCAGCCATCTAAAGCTTCAAAAGTGATGGAGCAGTGCTGCCTCCCTCCACAGGAAGCCAGCATTTTGTTCAATCATTTTCTCCTTCCCTCCCCTCACAGGAGTGCTAACTGGAGCATATCCCTTCCACCTCTGCTTTGATTTCCTGCCCCAACCCACCTCTTCTTGTTAAACATCATTAGCAAGGGTAACTTTGGAGACCAGGGATTTCTTGTTGGTGAGAAGTCAGGCTTACAAGATCAGGTTGCTTCTGAGATTTCTAACTGGCTTCTTTTTCACCACCAATAAATCCTTGGTCTTTCCTAAAGTGGGTTGACTTCCAATCAGCAACACATCATGATCCCAAGAGACAACTGGGTGCTGTTGGGCAATAGAGCATCCCTGTCTGCTGTTCAAAGGGGGTCACCACAAATGTTCAGACCTTCAGCATCTCCTGGCACCAATTCCTCCTCTGGATGTGCCTCTAGAAGACCATGCTAGCTTGTAATTTGCGTGTCTCAGGAAGAAAAATGAAAATAAAATCAAGAGGCACCAAGGAGAGCATAGTTGTTAATGCTCCTGGAAGTACCTACCACCTCCCAGAGGCTTTGGAGCCTGCCCAGTCCTGTGGCACCAAGGGATGGGAACCTGGGAAATAATTTTGATGGTACAAGTGTGCTACAGTGCCAGCAGGAATACCTCTAATCACTCATTTGATCTCCTTAGGGCACCTCTGTAGGGATGGTTTGGAAGAAGGACCCTTGTAATGAACAGGAAATTGTGTCCCACTGGGGCACAGTGACACGGTGTCATGCACAGGACACATTTCAGACCTGTTAGTTTTGATCTCTGTAGGAAGTTTGTAAAATCAAACCCACAGGAATCCTGATTCACCTGCAGAGGTAAAATGAACACCTCTGTTGTCTAACATAAAATCTGAAATAACTCCCACTGGGAGTCTTTTTGTTGCTTTTGATGGGGTTCAGAGCAAGCTGTCATTTAACCTTGCATTAATTCAGAAATGGTGCTCTTTGGGCCCAATCCTGCCTTCCTCAGACAAGTCTCCCATTCAGGGTATTGGGCCCTTTTGTCATCATTTCCAAAGGCAATGGACCAACAGGTACAAGAGAAGAAAAACATCTTGACACCCTAATCTGAGGGAGGAAAGGGGCTGGATTTACTTCTTTTCATATCATCAAAACCTGGCACAGAGCTCACTTGGGTCAACAAAAAATTTCTTATTTATTCCGATGGCCTCTAAGTCAAGCTCTAAGGATGAATTTAATCATATTTGACATTAGCTATCTAAAACCTGGTCAGCTCAAAGCCAGGCTGAGCAGCTGGACTCCTATGAAAGCAGCTGCAAAGAGGGGCACTTCTGGGACAATCCTTCTGATCTATCTTGAACATGTAGCATCAAGTAGGATGAAATACTCAGCCCTCTCCCACTGGCTACAGAAAAGAGTGCCACTGTCTTAGAATAAGTACCTAACTTTTATATGGACTAAATCTGATTAAATCAATACCACCTAAATTGTTCCATGTGGCCCTTGACAGTGCAGCAGAAAGCCCATTGACATCCAAAGAGATCTTTGACAGGAGAAGAACTAATAAATGCAGAATTCGATCCTTTATTATTTCTTTTTCTTTAGAAAGAGCATTGCTATTTCTGCAGTTCCAACCACAGCCCTGGTTTAATAAGACATGCTAATGTGTTATGACTTCTGGGAGCTCTGGAGTGAACCCATGTTGATAACAGGCTTAGGCTCAGAAATGATAAATCACAAGGGGGAGAAGAGATATGAAAATTCTTTTCAGCCCTTGCAAATGAAAAGAAGATGTGATTGTAGAATGTGTTTGGGATGTATGACTGAGGTTCCTATAATCAATCATCCTAAATAAACCATTTTACTTAGCATCTGTTTGAAGGCAGACAATCAGGCTAGGAATAGGGTTTTTTCCATGTAAAAATGCTTACAGTTTTCTATCTGAATTATGTCTTATATCTGAATTTCTCTATCTTAGATATTTTATAGCATGTGAGTCCCTGGCAGACTTCAGAGAGGTTTTAGGTATGATATCCAAACCCGAAAGTAATGCTAGTTACATTTTACTGATTGTGCAAACAGACTTGTTCAAAAGCAAACAAGATTTGTATGGCAGAACAGCACAAATAAAATCCAGCACTCTCCCATCCCAGCCACAGGAACAGCTTCTCTGTGCTATCTCCCTGGATGGCTTTTCTTATCCTCATAAACTACACTGAGTATCCTACTTTAGGATATTTTTGAAAGGAAATTCCTCACTTTGGTAAAGTGCTCCTAATACTGTAGAGTGGTTATTGGTGTTTTACTCTGAGTTAATATCTTCCAGGAAATAATCAGTCAAGTTAAAAATCTCCCCAAACCAGCCAAATCCAGTAACAGTCCCAGAGTCACAGGGTAGGAACAGACTGCTGAAGTCTGTCTTGTCCCTGTCCCTGTGAATAGGTAGAAACAGCCACATTTGTGTCCTTTTTGATCTTCAACAAACCCACTCGTGACTCTCCTGCAGGGTATATTCCATACTCCCCCCAGACAGCTCATTCCAGCCTCTCAATCTTTTCAATGAGAAGGCAAACAATTCTCTTATTGGAATGTTGGGGATTTAACCAACCTGTAAAACCTTTTCTCCCCCCTGTCAATTGGTCTAACTACCATTTCAGCTTATTTCAGCTTCCAATTGGATACACAGGTATAAATGATGTACAAATAACCAAAATGTTCCCTGGGATGGGAAGACCTGTCACAGTTCCATCATACTTTATGAAGTGCTGAGCCTGATACAAAGAATATTTCTCCTTCATTGCTTTGCACTACTGAGTTCTCCTTTTGCTTTTTTTCCCCCTCTTTTTCCTCCTCTTCTTGCTCAAGACTGGTGCAAGTACTTCCTTTTAATATGTGTAATATGAGGAATATATAGATGTATATTCCTCAAGTTCCTGTCACGCACAAGTAATGTCATAAGGACTCGCCAGAGTCACCTTTATTTTGTGCCAAGGAGTCTTTGTTCATCTACAGGTATTTACCTGAAAGCTCTCACAGTGGTTTTGTAGAGTGCCTGTGTTTTTCCTCTACACTTCCTCTCCCTCAGGTATCATCAGTTTCTGGCAAGTTTCAGCCTCTGTATTTGCTTTTGCATCCTGGGTAGACCCTGTAAGAGCCTGGAAAATGCAGCCTTGCAAAGGGCTGATGTAGGACCCCTCTGAGCAGTTTGCACTCTCTCACACCCACCCTCCCAGGGTAAGTGTGAGGTGCTGCCTCGATGTGATTTCGGCTGTCGTGATGTTCACCCAAATTTTGGAGCATCTCTGTTGATACAAGTTGCTGCATGAAGCTCTATCTGTGCCCATGTAGTTTCCTTCCCCGTTCAAGTTCACTCCCTGGCCTGGCTGTAACCTCACACCCTGTAACTTCACAGTTCACAGCCCTACCCCAGGCTATTTGATTCGTTGTGTTTGCCCACATTTAGCACAATCCCTACACTCAGCTACACGTCAGGAGTGTGAAGACATCCAGGCAGATGCTCTTCTTAACAGACACCCAGGGCCTGACTCTGCTCAGTTCTGAGACAGTCAAAGTCACCCCACCAGTGAAAAGGAGTGAGAAGCTGCCAGAAAACTCCACAAGATGTTTCTGATGAGTCCAGGTTTCTCCCACAAGTGGCTTTGAAGGTGACTTTTTGCTCCCCACGTTTCCCTGGATGCATCCCCTCTCCCCAGCCATGTGATGCTGCTGTGGACACACACAGAGCCCCCTGCCCTCATCCCTGACTCTGCCCTGCTCTGCTCTGCTTACAGACAGCACATCTCCAGCTGCTGCTTTGCACGTACAAGCATTTGACATTTTCTCTTTGCAAAGCATCTGTAAAACCAGCCCTGTGAATTACACAAAACAGGCCAGAATTTGATCACGAAACCTGATTAAAGAAGCTGCATGAAAGAACAGCATATACTGTATGCAAACAGGAAAAGTAGCTTCCCATTCAGCCTTCATATTGAACAGAGATTATTGTCTGACATCTCTGCAGTCTCTTCCTTTCTTTTGTGCAGCAAAAAGGGCAATCCAAACATATCCTGGAAATATTTAGTATTCTTCAAGGGAATCAAAGTTTTCCTAGGCTTCAACTCCAACCAGAGTTGCCTCCAATTGAACAGCAAAAGTATCAGCAATGAAACAGAAGGGAGGTAAATTCAAAACTGTTATGATTTGCATTTATACAAAAGCACACGGAACTGAGTGCTAAAGATGTGAGTGAGCAAAATTGAGATAAAAACCGGAGATCTGTGAGAACAGAAGCTCTCCAGCAGCCAACTCTCCCCATTATCTTCAAAGAGATTCATTCAAGGACACAAACCAGCTCCTCACTAACAGGGAGCTGTGAGACTCCCTGCCCTGCAGTGTCTGATTCCATAATCAGCACTGAGGGTTTGCTGCCCTGCTCCTGCTGATGAGGTCCTTCCATGGGACCACGAGACATCCTGCTGCTGGTGTGGGGTCCAGAGGGAGGACACTGCAATGCTGTGACATGAGCAGGGCTTTGCTTTGCCACACAAGCTCCGTGTGCTTCTTCCTGCCCATCCTTGGGACTTTGAAATGGGGAGCTACTGCCAGCCAAAATCCCACTGTGCAGACTCCAGAGGGGATGGCTGCTGTAAGACAGAACTCAGATTTTCTTTGTTGGCAGATCCTGGCATCTTCATTTTTTCTATGAAGTGGAGCTCACGCTTTCCCTCAATAAGAAAATGGAAACCCACCCCTTTGGCAAGCAGGGTCACCCCTGCAGTGGGTGGCAGGTTTAGCATCTTCCCTGCTCTCAGTCTCACTGATGCTGCACAGGCAGAGCTGAAAAGCACCACAGGGAGCCCAACCAGCACTGCAAAGGCTTCAGCTCCACACTTCATAAAGCTGCTACACAGAGGCAGTTCCTCCCCACAGCTTCAAATTAGGGTCAGGTTTATTTTCCATCTCCTTCTCTTTCACTCCTAAGACTGACACTTCAGCAGAGACCTTTTTCTCGTCGCCCTCTCACTGAGACATGGGGACACTGAGATCCCCCCCAGCTGCTTGTCTTCTGCAGGGCCTGTGTCCCACTGTGTGAGCTGCTTGGGGGAATGGCAGTTCTGGGGATGGGATGTTCCTGTGGCAAGTGGGATAAGATACAACCAATCCAGGCATGGCAAAAGGTAGGAAAATATGGGTGTACCTTCCTTCCCTTACATGGTACAGTTAATGTAAAGGTTTCTTGGACTTAGTTATAAGCCTGGACACCAGTTTTAAAGGATTGCTGAGCATTCACTGGCATCCTGTATGGACTGTAGGAGGGGTAAAGCTTCAGTGTCTTCCCCATCTCTGAATTTTTTTCTCTTCAACCCTAATAACTTAATCTACCTGCTGTATTTACAAGGCATCTATCACTTCAGTATCTCAGGGCTGCTACTAAATTACCCATCATACAAGGTAAGTACAGAGACAAATTGAGTGCTGGATCCCCAACAAACAGTCTATGACAAGCCCTAAGCTTTTTCAGGCTTTATTTCACCATGCACATCACTGCCAAACATTAAAATCTGGAATAAAGTGTGAGGGGAGAGGAAGGCAGGACCCTGCTGGGCAGGTTGGTGCAGTTGGGAGGGAGCTGCACCCCAGTTCCCGTGAGCTGCCCCTCTGCTCCTCCAGCAGCCCCAGTCTGGGTCCCTCCCAAGGCCCTCCAGCACCCAGGCTGGTGGCTGCACAACTAAGCCACTGCATTCAGTGGGTTTGGGAAGGGGGGAGAGAAAAGATCTCACTGTCCAAAATCAATTGTTTTTCAATAATGCAAATCTCGAGGTTGTATTTGTTGGGCAGCCTTGTTCTGGAAGTTGTGTCACAGCAGAAGGTGTTTGGCTGTGTGTGTAACCATCAGCTTTGCTCTGGCAGCACCAGATAGAGCTTGCCCAGCCCCATTTTTCCAACTAGGAAGATAATAACTGGGTGGAAAATAGGAACTGATTCCCAAAAGCAATGCCAAATCCATCTCCTCAGGAGGAAAACTGAGCCTCAGAGACAGTCTCCAGAGCTTCTTCATAAGCCCTTGTCCCACTGGAGTGCGAGTGCTGTAGATTCCCGCGGGCACAAGGTTTCAGCTGAAGTGGGTTTTTTTGCCTTAAATAATCTTGGCTGACAGATGTAAGTTTTTTCAAGAAGTCATTTCCAGGTGACTAAGCCCAGTCCTGGGTCTGCTTCTAAGCTTTGCTTCGAGACTGCTTACAGGCAGAGTATAATGGGAAAAATCTCTACTGGGTGTCAGAATCACCACTAATTTGGTCACAGTTTCTCGGACTAGGTCAGATCTGTAGCCTGTCAAAAGGATGATGAAGAAACTGGTACTCACAGGAGCTGTGCAGCTGCAGCCAGGCCAGATTCAATGCTCCTTCAAGGCAATGTGCCTTACTCATGTTCAGTGGCCACTTATGTGGGATTTCAGGACACCACCCGCAGTTCAAATGATGAAAAGCCCAGAATTTTGATAGAAGTGTGTAGGGGTTTTGCGGGCAGGGGGAATACATCATAGCTACAGCAACAGGCCACTGCCCTGCTCAGTATACCCAGCAGAACAAAGCAGAAAGACAGCTTGATTTTTATATCTTAAATAAATAAACCTTTCTGATCCTTCAGGCAGAGCCTGTGATTCTGCAATGTATTCTTCTGAGCTGCTGTTTTACTGTAAATATCCTTTGCTATATTAAATCATACATCACTTCCCAGTGTAGCTAATTTTCCATTCACATTGACACTTGTGGGCAATATCCTCGTGCCTCAATGTCCCATAAAGCACCCAAGCAGCATCCCTCAGTCACGTCTCATTTGCATACTCCCAGGAGCTCTGGGTGAGCATCTTAGTGGGAGAAAAGAAAATGAAATATTTACTTTTCCTTTCCACATGCCAGTAGTGAAAAGATATTGATGTGGTGAGGATGGGACATTAAAATCAAAATTATGTTGGGAATAAAAAGCAAGGCATAAATTAGCACTGTTTGCTTCATCTATGCTTTAAGAGAGTTAGCATTGTCCCAGTGCCATATAACATGCCCAGGATAGTTGGGGAAATCTGCAGCACTGTATTTCAAGGAAGCATTGGAGCCAAGATGACAGTACAAAAGGCCATAGCAAAATTAATGAATGGCCACCAAAAGGCCTTTGCCAAGGGCTGACTGTGAAGATGCCATGTGAGAAAGTGGAGAGGAAAGGAGAGAAAAGTAGTTCCTGATGGTCTGTCAAGACAAAAGGAAAAGATCAGGGAGAGGGTGAATGTTTTTCATGCTTCCCTTCTGAAGACATCCTTCAGCTGCTCATTTTCTCTGTAACACACTCTTTGTAACACACTGTCTACCCTTTGCATTGTTTCCAGGGGGCTGCACACCCCTATCTTATAGACCTTGCACTTGGCTTGACACAAAAATGTTCAAGGTTTTGGGTTGTCTTTATCCATCCTGAATTGTGCACTGGAGGGGATTGTCCACGTTCCTGGTTAATCATCCAGTCCAACTGAACACAGAAGGTGACACCAATGCCAGGCCAGTTCATGACACTGTCTGCCAGCTGTGCTTCTCTAGCCATGGTCTAAACCAGCTGCCACGGGGGGCATCTGAACTCTCAGAAACAGTGGGACAAAAAGGTGAAAGACATCTGTGGTGTCATCAAATCCAGTTCTTCATCATGTCAGGCATACATACATAGCCCTGATCTGAAACACACCAAACACCAACGTACAGACAGCTTGATTCCTGTCCCCTTTCTGTTATTTCAAGAGTTACTCCACTTCTCATAATACTTCTCTTAGGGTTTGGTTCACCTGTGACATTTTATATCCAAGAGCTACTGTGCTACTAATGCTGCTTAACATAAATAGCTTTTCACTCTCCATGTTTTTATACCTTTCCCATTTTACTCTGAGAATGCAACTGTGTTTTCTTTCTGGTTGACTGAATTCCCTCAATCCTCAATCCCTAGGAGGAAACATAACAGACATAACTAAAAAAGGAAATTTTTTGTTGTTGTTGTTTTTAAAAACATACACATCTCCACAGGGAAGACGGAATAGTCTCCATTTCGTAGTTGTCCTTTCAAGATAAGGAAGGTGTTATAATGCCAGGGGGGGATTTGGGAGTGTGCTCGAAGTCTGCAGTTCATGCAAGGACTGAGTCACCTTCTGTAGTACAGACCACGCACACATACAGCAAAAAAAGTCCATGCCCAAATATATAATGTCAATAAAAGGGGGGAAAATTGGGGAAAAAAAAACACATCTAAACCCCAAGCATAAGATGGCAGGGAAACACTCCTGCTCAGTGTGACAGATGGAGGAACCAGCCCTGATCAAAGAGGCTCATTTCTGCAGCTGGGCTCTCTGAAGCTAAAGAGGGGCTGAGGAAGTTAATGGACCTACTTGCACATGTAAAGACTTCTGGATGAGACCATCAATTTTCTATAGGTCACTGGGACCAGACACAAATTCAGAAGGAATGAGAGAGCAGAGAAGTAGAGCTATTAGCACAAAGCCTGTCACTTTTTTCATTAAAATTGGAACTCATGCCAGAGGGCTGAAAAGTGGCCAGTGCTGTATCCATCCTTAAATAAAGGTGTAAAAGGAGATGAAGGAATTACAGGCTGGCAAACGTTGCTTCGATTGAAGAAAAGATAAGAGAAAAGCCATTGAAAACACTTACAATGTCCCCAGATGCTTGGGACAAACCAGCATGGAGGCTGTCATGGTAAATTGTGATGCTTCTGAGTCTGTTTTAATGCATTTCAAAATGTTAGCAAAATAATGGATATCTGTGAACAAGCAGAGGTGATTTATTTAGGTTTTCAAAAGATTTTTTGAGAAAAGCCCTCACAAGCAGCTATTAAGGAAAGCTTAGTGGGTTACCTTGAGGTAAGAGGTAAAAGTTCTTTCATGGAATGAAAACAAACTATGACATCAAAGTCAAAAAGCTGTAATAAAAAGTCCAATTCTCAGCATGGAAAGAGTTTAATAGTGGGAGGTGCTCCAGGGACTTCTCCTAGGACAAGCATTGTTAAAGAGATATAAGAGCCTAAAGATGGGGTGGTAAAGTGAAAAAGGGCAATATTTGCTCAAAGAACAAAATATTCCTTCTTCCCCATCTCCTTCTTAGGTCACTCAGGTCTGGAGAAGACAACGAGGCATCAATTTGAGACAGACCTCACAGGAGGATGGAAGTGGGCCACACAATGGCCAAAAAAATCCTTTGGAAACTGTTCATGTACAAATGAATCGTATCCTCTTGGGGATAAAAGAAGATGTAAGGCTGCTGTGGGGAGCCCAGCATAAGATACGTGTGTTCAATGCACAGTGATCATCAAAGACCTGAAAGAAATGTAAAGCTGTTTGGAGAGATATTGTATTTCCTCCCTTGTTTTCTATCACCAGCTGCATGTTTTTGCCCTGGAAAACATGATTATGTGGGAGCAACAACATAAGGAAAGCCCTAGAGAAACGGGGAAGGAAAAAGAGAATTTCTGGATAAGGAGTTTTTTTTTTTTGTCATCCATGGGAAAAATGCCAATAGCACCATGTCACCCTCTTGCAGGTGTATCCAGGTGGTAGAAGTGCAAGAGAAAAAAGAGGTAAAGAATGGAAAAATGGCCTTTATTATTTTATTATTTTTATTATTCTGTTTATGTGGAAGTCAATTGAACTCTCTGTGTGTCAGTATCTGGATTCAACAGCCAGTAATAAAGATATCCAGGTCCATCAGCTGTTCTGTTTGTCCTTTACAACATTAAATGGAGAAAAGGTCACTTGAGCAAATTAAGAAGAAAACAGAGTAAATAAAAGGAAACAATTTCCCTCTTTAAACATAACTAACTTGTGCCATTTCCAGTTGCTTGTTTGCTTTGAGGCAAATAACAACAAGAGTTTCCTGAATTTCTCTGAGGAACAAAACATGGGCAGTAATGACAACCTTAAACCTCAGAACTGTGTGCAAATAAAGTCATTTCTCATTTTCTTAGTTCTGCACCCACCGCATGGAAATGGGACAATACTTTCATTATAGAGGACACAGCTAAGTCTGAAGACTTGGAACAGCAGGGAAATTGGGAAGGAAATTGCCTGGGTGATTCGAGGAGATGAAGCACCTTGAGCAGCACTTCTGCACTCAGCCAAAATCGACCTGTAGCTCGTGCAGTGGACCGAGACCCAAATAACCTCACCAGCTTCTGACTCTGATCCTAACTTCCCCTGTGTGCTTCAGAACACCACTTTAACATGAGGGATATATATCCATGAAGGAGCACTTGTGAGTTGAGCTTTTGGAATTAACTTATCAGCCAGGTGATTTAAGGTCTTCTTTCAAAGCCTGTCAGAGACCAGGGTGTTCCAGGTGCCCAGTGCACTTAGAAATCAGATCTCAGTGATTATTTTAAATCCTTGTTTGCCAAAAACTTCCAAGGTTGTGCTGGAGAAAGCAAAAATCAATTAACCTAATTGTGATCTCACATGGACTCAAACAGGTATGAGAGGAGGATTGCACAAGCCCAAAAGATATCAGGATCAGGCCTGATATATGAATTTTGCATCAGTTGCCATGGCAGAATCCCTCCTGTTTATCACACAATCTGCCAGGACATTGTATATTAGTGGTAGGTACTCGTGCAACATGCTTGCTGAAGTGATAACCTGTTCATGCTATTTCATTTGTGGGAGGGATGCAATTCCATCTGAGTTCTCTTGTGAACAGGCCTGATGGGATATATCAATGGGTGCTGCTTTATGACTCCCATCAAAACCTGATCCTGGGAACTGGTCTTTGATCTCTGCTGTGGCAGGGATGTGTCTGTGCAATCTGAAATGCTGCCAGTTGAATTCCTGGTGACAGCCTGTTTTCTCCATCATCAGATGTCAGAGATTGTAAGAACCTTATCCAAAATTTGGGATCATTGCACAGGAGCTATAAATAAGTGAGATACTAATCCCAAAACAGCCACATTCCTATAAGGTTATCTCAGCTCCAGGAGACTCCTGAACAAAGACCAGGGTTGGGTTGGACACAAAACTACATCAGTTGGCTCTATATTTTCATGTAGCTTTCCAAAACATAAACATCCCCCCAGGCATGGATTAAGGCACTATTGGCACCCGATTTGGCACAGCTGGAGTGGCTCTCTATGAAAGAATCTTGACAGTGATGCTCATGGGAAAGGGGAGATCCTGAATGCCCAGAGCACACCACTGCTGGGGTGTTGGTGGTGTTGTACAACACTTCTCCATGGGCTTCCCATTTCCACCACCTCCCTGTCCTTCCTCTTTTTCTAGAGTTTTAGTTGGCCATGGAAAAATCTTAAGAACACCAATCACTCTTTGAGGAAGGGCAGTGTTCAAGAGTCAACAGCAAGAGAGTCACCATTATCTGCCTTTAGACAGAAATGGTGAATGAATTCCTGCACATTTGTAACATGGATCAGAAAGATCTTCTCTTTGTCCAACTCCTTCTACAAAAATGCCCAAGCTTTTCATAAATATTGAAGGTTGGATTCTTAGCCCTTTACTCATGATGACTAATTCTTTGTTCAGTATGATTGCACTCAAGTCGATGGGATTACTCATGAAAGAAATGCTCCTAACTGAAAGTGTAGATATCCCAATACAATTTATTAATTTTGCTTTACAGCACATTTGTGAGACTTAACAGATGGGAATACTGACATTAGAAGTTCATGTGATTGGCTCAAGGTCAGAAAGTGACAGGACTGGGATCTTCGCCAAAGCCTTGATTTTCTTTTCTCTTGTTGCAGTCACAAGATCAAAGATTTAAAATACAGAAACCAGCAGCACCAGCAACTCAGGAACTCTTCAGTTTCCAGAAAAGAATTGCCAGATTGAAGGAACAGCCCTCACATGGCAGAGAAGGCAATCAGGCTGAGGATGTGGAGGATGTGAAGCAAAGATAAATATGTTAAGTTGGGTAGAAGGAGAACAGAAAGTCAGGAGCTGGTTTTTTCCCCCTTTTTTATAGTCAGCACTTGAAAAACCTGAGATCATGCCTGGGTTGATGGTCAGGGTGCTGCATTCTTCTGTTTGCTTACTTAAAAACTGTATTTTAGAACAAAGGTGGTTTTTTTAAAGCCTCTAGAGGGACTGAGGATAGAATCCTCTTTGCTCTTATCGGGAGACATCACACTATCGTGTTTGACCCTTTTAGACTCAAAAGAAACTCCCTGAAGGGACAAACCCCGATTCCAGTCTGGGCAATCAACCTATTGTGGGATCTGCACAAGTGTGAGACTTCCCTGTGATCCCAGACAAAGACTGCCTGTGATATCCTTTGGTTCAAGAAGGCATCACTTTCTCATGCTCACTCCTCCCTCATCTCTCACCTTTCCCTCTTCATTTCTTGCTTCTAACAGGATAGAAATATAATCTCACAAGCAGCCCTTTCCCTTCCACTCCTCGAAGGCTTTCTCATGCCCACATTGGTACTCCACAGCCATCACTTGCATGCTCCAAAGTCTCCATCCTAAAACAGTTTTAAAATTCCATGGCACCTGTTCAAACACCTGCTCTGGGGGACGCAGCCAAATAATTAACACCATTTTTCTAATGACCAATTTGTAGCTGATGAGGCAAAGCAAGAGTAGGGGTGTGTCCACAGGCTCTCACTGGAGCCATGGCTGCAGGATTTGCCCCAGATAAACCATCCATTCATCTCTAACTCACCAGATTTCTGCTAAGACCTTCATCCTCCCCGTGCGAGGAGGAAGGTCCCTGCTTCCATAATGTGCCAGGCTTTACGCTTGCCTCTGGTGGCACGAGGGCCAGGTTGTCATTTCACTGAGCAGCAGCGAACAGAAGGATCCAAATGTAGCTCAGAAAAATCCTCAATCTGGCATTAATCACCTGCTTGGAGCTGCCGGCAGGCAGTGACATTTTCTCAGTGGCACACAACCAGACATCTGCTGAACGATCCAGCAGCTCAGTCCAAGGGGAGGAGGCTGCCTTTTTGTCTCCTCCCTGTAGGAAATGAAAGGTCATGGCAGTCCCAGGGAAGTAGGGAAAGAAAGGTTATCCGTGGAGTCAGGGTCCCTGGGCAGCGAGGGGTCACTTCGTGGGGAGCCCAGGACATCTGCGCACACCACTCACTGCACGTGGATGTAAATCAATGTCACCTCTGAAGCTGCTGGGAGAATTAGATTTAAATAAGGAAGTTAAGAAATGTGAATAGCTTTCCAAAGGAAACAAACATGGCAAATCACTCAGATCAGGATTATGGGGACCACGAGACTGTTCAGGAAGCTTCAGGTGCATCGTGGCTGTCAAGAATAGGCTGGGAAGAAAATGCATCCAGAGCAGGAAATTCCATACTGTGGTTCTTGTGATGGATTCCAAAATGACCTCTCCACTGCACTGTCAAATGCAAAATACGAATCTAATCGAACTATGGATCTGAGCCAGCAGAGTAATTCACCTGTTCTTAGGCTGCACTGCAAAATACATTTCTCTGAAATATAACACTGATCAAAAATAAAATAAGAATAGGCAGACAGATCTTCTATTGGAAAATGCTGATTTATTGAAACTAAGATGTTTAATAGGGATACATTGATTTCTTTAATAATTTTGAGGACTTTCACGAAAAGTTACAAGATACAGTGTTGGACAAAGAAATAAGCCAAATTTAACTCCTTAGTGTCATTTAAGCTGAGCCTGAATAATAACATCTAAATGAGAGTTTTGAAGCAGGTTTGAAAAATGTTGATTTCTCATTTCCCAGTCCAGATCACTGCAGCTCACTTGTACACTGGCCAAGTTGTGATCACATCACATTAGCACTTCTGTGGTATCTGCAGCTGAAGACACAGAAAGTCTTCTTATGGAGGGCTACTCAGTTGATGACGGGACTGGAGCATCCCTTATGAGGAAAGGGTGAGAGGATTGTGCCTGTTCAGCCTTGAGAAGAGACACTGAGAGGGGACCCCATCCATGTCTGTCAGGGAGGGGGCAGAGGATGGACCAGGCTCTGCTCAGGGAATCCCAGCAGTGGGACAAGAGGCAACAACAGGAACTGATGCACAGAAAATCCCACTTGAACATGAGGAAGAACTTTCCTATGCAGTGACCAAGCACTGAACAGGCTGCCCAGGGGTGTGGAGTCTCCTCACTGGAGATATCCCAGACCCATCTGGACACAATCCTGTGCTGTGTGCTCAGGGATGGCCCTGCTGGAGCAGGGAATGGGACCAGATGAACTACTCTGGTCCCTTCCAACCTGAAACCACTCTGTGATTCTGTGATTATTACCTGGGAAAAATCCCTACAGAAGAGCACTCTAAATGTACTAAATGCTCTTTGCCAGGGCTGGTTGAAACACTCCAGTTGCTTTGGAGGTTCTGGTGCTATACAGGTTCCTTAAGACAAGGGTGGAAGTGGCATGTAAGGACATGAAGCCTTTTCCTGAAATCAGTATGGAATGTCAGCTGACCTGACACCCCTTGCTAAAGAAGACTGTTTCATGTCAGCTCCTGTTTTTGTATCATCCCATCTTAGTTTTGATTTTTAAGGGACATTCCCGCTGATTATATTTTTAATCACTTTCCCATACAGATACAGATCATGCCAAATGTCAGCCTCAGCCAAAGAAAACCTTTTTATTGGCAGGGTTTGTGGATTTCTATCACTCTTGCTCTGTTGAACTGATCAGATTAGATAGGATAGGGCCAAGATTTCTCTTGGCTGTCGTGCTATCACATTATTCAATGCACCGCTGGGAAGGGAGCGTGAGGGACAGGATGCAGAGTGTGCCAGAGGAAAGCTGTTGCCTGTGGGATGGCCTGAGATGGTTTTTAATGAAAAACAGCGGTGTCCCACAGGCTTGGTGCAACCCTACAAGCCTCTGGAGAAGGACTTTTAATTTAGAGCATTCCTGCCTTCCTCAAGGGGCTTTGTAAAATGTATAATATGGACAGTGAAGCAGAGGAGGGTTTCTTTATGTGCAACCATCTTCAAGGGGCAGAGGAGGGGTGATGGTCCTGTAGCTGGTAGCAACACTTTGCTGGGCAGCTGGGCACAAAAGAAAGAGTGACAAATGTCATTATCCATTGCAATTACATGAGAGACTTGGGGACCTGGAAGGTTAAAAATTGGCTGGTACAAATTAAAATTTGGCTGGTACAGCAGCATTACCAGTGCCTGTGCTGGGGAGCAGCGGAAGCATTTCCTTGGTAGTTACAGTTGGTCAAGACTTTGATGTTCTCTCTCATTGCAAAAAGAGCAAATGGAGAGTCAGGTGTCACTTAAAGCAAGATGAGACATAAATGCACGAGAATGAAACCTTGTATTTCCACTCATGAGAAATATATGAATAAGTAAGTGTGTGTATATATGACTATATATATAAATGTATACATATATATGAATCAGAGAGGTGAAAACCTTGGATAGATTTCAGACTCCTGGCTGCTTTCCAACAACACTTTAGAAATACAGTACTAAATTTACATTGGTTTCAGGATTACAAGCCTAGAATTTCCCCCTGGAGATCCCATCTGCTCCTCACTTACATGAATCCCCCAAACCAGGGAACAGCAGGGCACACATCCCATTAAATCACTGGTTTTATCATAGCCATTCAGTTTTTTCCCTGGATCTGATGATCTGCCAGGGTAGAATGCTGCATCATTTGCTTCATCAAAATGTACAACGTGGTGTGCAGTAATCCAGGCAGCAGGGAGGTGTCAGCCACAATGGCTGGTTGCTGGAAGATGCAACTCCTGTAAAGCCTTAAATGCTGAGTTCCTGGGAGCTGACACACACTGGGATCTCTCTGTGATAGCCAGGCATTACTAACTATTTGGACTTACTTGGGAATAGGGGAGGAAGTAGCTCAGAAGTTTTTGTGGAAGTTAGTGGAGGGAGAATAAACTCATAAAAAAAAAGCAAGTCAGGGATAAGAAGTGGCCAACCTTCCACAGAAACTGGAGAAACAGAAGAGGCCAAGGTGACATGACCTTCCAGTACCTAAAGGGCCTACAGGAAGATTGGAAGATTGAAGAGGGACCCTAAAAGAGCATGGAGTGACAGGACAAGGGGGAAAGGCTTTAAGCTGAAGGAG
>JAWWEE010000037.1:4600435-4621331 GCA_035221455.1 Xenops minutus | reverse complement strand
ATGGATGGATGGATGGGTGGATGGATGGGTGGGTGGATGGATGGGTGGGTGGGTGGGTGGATGGATGGATGGATGGATGGATGGGATGGATGGATGGATGGATGGATGGGTGGGTGGATGGATGGATGGATGGATGGATGGGTATCTAGGAGTCCTGAGGAGCCAAAGTAGCTGGCCCTGTACCTCCTCCTCTAACCTTGTAACTGATCACAAGCAGGTTTTGTTCTGCTTGGGGGCAAAAGGAAGCTGGAGAGAGACTTTGGACAAAGGCATGCAGTGACAGGACAAGGGGAATGGCTCCAAACTGAAAGAGGTTATGTTTAGATTGGATATTAGGACAAAAATCTCCCCTGTGAGGGTGAGGAGGCCCTGGGACAGATTGCCCAGAGAAGCTGTGGCTGCCCCATCCCTGGAAGTGTCCAAGGTCAGGTTGGACGGGGCTCGGAGCAAGCTGGGCTAGTGGACAATGCCCATGGCAGTGGGGTTGGAATTTGATGATCTTTAAAGTCCTTCCCAACCCAAACCTTTCTATGATTCTAAGATCTCTAAGGTCTTCCAGGCTTCCCTACAGCCTCTTGAGATGACTTAATCAAGTGGTTGCCACAGCCCAGGAAATCAGAGAAACTCCCTTTTGCCTTTGGAGATCCTCAGTATCTCTACCCAGATTTCCCAAGCACTGTTTCACCTATTGCCCATCCTGTCCTCACATTTCCAGCTCAGTCCTGCACCTCCATGCTCTGCACCACGATCCATCCCTATTTTCCCAGCCTGATACCAGGCAGGTGAACCAGGATAGAGCAAATGATCAAGTCCTGTTTCCCTTCTTCCCAAACAGAGAGCTCCAGACCTGTATCCATCAAATCAAATCCATAAAATAGCTATAAAAAAGCAAACAAACCAACAACCCCCAAGTGATTTGTAGGCATCATTAGATCCCACGGGGAATGGATTGCCTTTTCCATGGAGGCAGAGGACTTGGGGAGTTTATAATAAAACACCACTCACACACAATCCTATGGATAACTGCGTGCTAATGGATGTGGAATTATAACGGGGCACGTTTGCCATCTTCAGGAGTCGGGCAGGAACTGCACCTCAATGCCCCAAAAACCAGCGAGAACCAACAATTTCGATAAGGATACAGGAATTGCTGGGATCTCACACAGCCTCGGGCAAGCAGGGCTGGAGGATGGACAAGCTCTTAGCTCTGAGTTTCCCTTTCACAGCACCACAAGTTCTGGTCTTTGCTGGCAGCCCTGTTAATGTTGAAAAAAAGAATAAAAATAATAGTTCTAGGAGAGTTTGGCTGGCAGCAAATCGGGCTGCTGAAGATGAATAGTGCTTTCCATCCTCCTTATCCATGAGTTGTTTGAAGGAAGAAGTGTTTAATTCAAAGCCTGAGTGGATTTGATGGGAAGGTTGTGTTTTCCCCTTGGCCCTGTCCTTCTGTAACACAAAGAATCAAACCCTACAATCATAAGGGATTAAAAAAAAAAAAGAAAAATAGCCTTAAAAATCTCTGAATAAGGAACACTAGTCTGAGAGTATGTTGCCTTATTTTTTGTCCATAAATTTGGCTATAAATGATGTGCTCTGCAAAAATATGATGAGGCAAAAGCCAACAGTTACAGAAAGGTTTGGGGCTGATTTTTTAGGTCATTTTTACACAGAAGAGTCCAAGTGGAAGTATTTAAGATCCCCACAGGGAAACTAAGACTTGTAAAATCATCTCCTGTACCAGATTCTCCACTGGTGTAAATCAGGGCAGAAGTTTTAATCCATCACTCATCCCACACCTGCTGCTCAAGGACAATGATCCACCAACAACCTGAAATTTGGGGAGTGTCCTGAGAGCTGAACTGCACAAGAGCAAGTCCCTGAAGGAAATTACTGCAAAGCACTCATTCCTGAGACTTCAGAAAGAAAAACCCTAAATCAAGCATTGAGTTTAGAAATAAAAATAGCCTGGTTTCTTCTCCCCCTGACCATCCTGGAAGTGGTCACAGGATGTGAGGAATGGGAGAGGACTCTGGTCAACCCACCAGAGCAAACATTTGCACTTGAGGCTGGAATGTGACTCAACTCACCCTCTCTGTGATGAGAAGTGGCATTTTTTTTGACAAGCCTGCATTGTTGGCATTACATGTGATGTGAGTCAAGTGTCAAAAACATGCCCAAGCCTCTGCCAGACTGAGGGACTGACACACAAAGGGAACAATGTCACAGTACAGGTGAAAGAGCTAAAAATATTACCAAAGCCACCAGAAAGTCCCTCTGCTTTCAACACTCCTAAAAATTATAAATTATCCAATGGTTTATACCAGAATATGGACAATGCATAGGAATGAGGGTAAAATGAGCCCCTCCAAAAGGTCCTGGAATGACCTGGAAAAGGCCAATGCACTTTAATTTATCCACATACCTCGCCATCACATACCTTGTTATCACATGAGTGTCGCTCACACACACAGATAAATAGCTGGAGTTGTTTATTAAAAGAACATTTTGTCCTTGATTTAAACACAATAGCTGCACTCAGGATGGCAATGGGGGTGGAGAGCCTTGTTCACAGGGTGCAACTGCAGCCTCACTGGCTCCGGAGAAATGCATAAGGCCAGCCTTGTTCTGAAGAATTTGGGGCTTTTTCCACTTGTGTGAACACTTTGCCCAAGGGTAGGAGGGAAGGCGGGGGTGGAAGGGTGGAGGGGAGCCCCTGGCAGCTCAGAGAGGGGCAGGGAGGAGATAGGAGAGGCACCTTAACACAAATATCAGCATCACAAAGCCACCCCTCCCTTGGTCCAGCTCGCTCAGGTGCCTTCAGAGGATGCCCTTCTGGGCATGCCCATCCTGTGCCTGCCACGCTATATAACCTGTGCCTGCCACGCTATATAACCTGCCTCACGAGGAAACAACCCCTGCTCAGCTCCACAGGTCATCCCAAAATGAAGGCTTTCCTCGTCCTCCTGCTGGGAGCCCTCCTGTGCGTGGACTCAGGTAAGGCACCTGCCCTGCATCCCCTTCCAGCGGGTCTCCAGCCAGGAGGAAAGGCTCGTGGTGGGGTTTGGAAGTGTTGGCCATCCAAAAAAAAATGGATTTTTGGTGGGGAAAAAATTGCATAATGCCACCTTGGTGGGGGTGTAATCCTAGTGCTGGGTAGGGCAGCTTCCAGGCAGGATAAATCCTATACAAAACTGAGTTAATTGAAAGCCAATTTAATTAAGCCAGACCATTTTGTTATGGAGGGAAAGGAGGGGTTAAGTGAGGTGGGAGGATTATTTTTCCTTTTCCCAGGCTTTCAAAATTGCAACATTTCTGCAAAGGGAAGTTGCCTTCCATCTTCTTTTCTGCCCCTTCGTTTCAAAAGCAGCCTCTGGCACTGCCCAGATTGCCAGGATTTTAGTAGGACAGTAAAAAGGAGAATGCCATGGGGTGTCATTTTATAGGCTGGGTAGGTGGGATTTGGACAGGGGGAAAAAGGGGTTTAAACCAGCTTTTCCCTATCACCAGAGAAGAGGAGAAGCAGTTCTGGGCAGAAATGTTTCTCAATCAGCAGAGGATGCTGAAGGATTGAGCTGAGAAGGGTCTTGCACAGTCCTGGGCAGACCTTCTCCCCTCCAACTCCCATCAGAGCACTCAAAATTTGGCTTGCAATGCATTAAAAGTCAGATCAATGTGAGAACAGAGTGCAGCCCTCAGACAAACTGGGGTTTGGCTCCTTTTCTCTGTCTCAGTCGTTTCCACCAGAATGGCTTGGACAGAGGGAGACCAAGCACCCCAAACCACTTCTTGTTCCTGCTCTGAAAAGCACTAATTGAGGCTTTTCTGTAAAAACTGTGAATACTCTTCCTAAAAGAGAATTTTAAGCATTATTGTAAGGATTTGGGGGATTCATGGCATAAGCTTACAAGCTTTTATATATATATGTATATATATATATTAACTCTCACATTTGCAAGGCTCCTGTGACAGCCTGGGGCACGAGGAGATAATAGAAACAGGCAATTGCCCTATGATTTCACTCCTCTGGGGACTCTTTTTCATCAGGGCTGGACACTTGTGACCTGCAAGTCTTATCCTGCCTTTGCCTGATGTGCACAACCATCCCAGCAGCTGCTTTTTCATCCCTCATAGAGGGGCATATCCATGAGGGGGTGGGAACTGGGTGATCTGGTGTTCAGAGGGAGGAGAAGGCTGAGTTTGCACCAGCTAAGAAGGGGTGGTGGAGAGCACATATCCCAAGCTGCTCAAACTGGGAAAAGGTTGAAAGGGATGTCTCAAATTGTTGCTCCATCTTTCCCTCAGGCTTGGAGAAAACTGGTCTAGAGGGAGGTGTCCCATCCCAAGGCAGGGGGTTGGAAGTAGATGATCTTGAAGGTCCCTTCCAACCCTTCCAAACCCAACTCTTCAAGCCCAGCTCTACCTCTGGTCCCTTTTTGCTCCCTCACTGCACTGACCACATTTGAAAAGTCTTCAGCACCTGTGAAACATGACTCTCACCTCAAGAAGGTGTATTCTCCACAAAAATGGGAAAAAAACATATATTTTTTTCCCAAAACAGAGGTGCCACCAGCCTTTGAGGACCCACAGGAATAGTCCTGTTTCCCAGTTCAAGAATTAGGTTCCCTTGACAGCTTCAGGTAGATTGAAGAGACATGAGAGCTGTAGAATAATCTCCCCACCCGGGGTTCTGTGCCCTGCTCTGGTGGCCTCAGCACAGGAAAAACATGGACCTGTTGGAGTGAGTCCAGAGGAAGCCATGGAGATGCTCCAAAGGCTGGAGCCCCTCTGCTCTGGAGACAGGCTGGGAGAGCTGGGAGTGTTCAGCCTGGAGAAGAGAAGGCTCCAAGGAGACCTTACAGCATTTTCCAGTAGCTAAAGGGGCTCCAAGAGAGCTTGGGACAAACTTTTTAAGAGGGTCTGTTGCGATAGGAGAAGGGATAATTGTTTAAAGCTAAAAGAAGGTCGATTTATTTAAGACATTTTTTACTGTGAGGGTGGTAAAACACTGGATCAAGTTTTCCAGAGATGTTGCAGATCCCCCATCCCTTGAAATATTCAAGGATGAGGCTCTGAACAACTTGGTCTAGTGGAAGGTGTCCCTGCCCATGAACTTGAAGGCCCTTTCCAACCCAAATCTTTCTGTGACTCTACAATTCTATGGTTCTATTATTTGACTTCTCACCCCTCTTTGTCTCTTGCAGGTTCATCTTTGCAGTGTTACAGCTGCAAGTCACAGCTCAGCAACTCCAAGTGCCTGACCAAAGTGGAATGCAGCGACAAGGAAATGTGCAAGACAGACGTGATCAGTAAGGAAAAGTGGGGGTGGACAATGTCTTAGTTGGGATGTTGGAGCCAAGTTTGTTCCCAGTTTTAGGTGTCCAAGCCAGACCAGCCTCACCTACTCCACATACACCAGCAAAGCTCAGAGCAAAGCAACGTCCCTCACTTGTGCAAAATTGGGTTTATTTCTCTTCCATAAGCCCCAAAATTATTTGCTCACAGGGGCAATAGTTCAGTTTATGCTTTTGAAATACATGAACATGTGAATTAAAATGTGAGAGGCTGAATCTGGGGAAACCTTGTTGTGAAGTTAGGAGGATTCACTCAAAAGAGAGGATTTTAGGTGAATTCAAGGAAAAGGAGGGAATTTCACCTGCAGTCAGCTCTGACTGTAGCCATCTGTGTGTTTAATAGCTCAGGATTTTATTCTCCCACTCTCGATCTGGTCTGCTCTCTCCAGATCTGTGGTGACAACTCAGTTGCTCTTAGACCCAGGGCACAAAACCCCTCGGTGAGGTATTCAAACTCCTCCCTGTCAGGCATGGATGGAACACCTCCATAGGCATTATCCTGGTTGGAAATGTGCAAATCCATGGCACTCCCAGGCAGGAGAGCCAACAAATTGTGTAATTTATTGCATATGGAAAAAGATTGGTGTCCAGGACAGATTATACATGATCAGGAGATCTTATGGAGGTCAAACTCTGCTTGAGTTACTGAGTTATCAGCTGGCCAAAAAAATAGGCTGTGCCTCTCAGAAACAAATCAAACAATAACTCTGCCATCTGAAATGGGCAGAGCTGTCTTTCCATAACATCCCTAGGTGTTGGAAGGCTCCTGAAACAAGGAAGTTTGGGGCAGGGTTTCCTGCTGCCAGAGGGCAGGGTTAGATGGGATATTGGGAATAAATTGTTCCCTGTGAAGGTGGGCAGGCCCTGGCACAGATTGCCCAGAGAAGTTGTGGCTGCCCCATCCCTGGAAGTGTCCAAGGCCAGGTTGGACGGGACTTGGAGCACCCTGGGCTGGTGGGAGGTGTCCCTGCTCATGGCAGGGGGATGGAATTGGATGACCTTTTAAGGTCCGTTCCAACCCAGAGGATCCAATGATTCTGTGAGCTGTATGAGGCATAGGTGAAAGGAGCTCATTCATGTCCCACACAGTTTCCTACAGACTCTTCCTAATTAATCATTCATTTTTAACCCTGTTACAAGGGATCCCACTCCAATTCCTAAACATCAGATGTATTTAAACTGCCATTGAAATACCCTGTGGTTGGCACCGTGCACAGATGAGAGCAAAGCAGAAAGGATCAGAAAATGGAAACTCATTGTCTGTGTGTGCCCTGCTGAGGACATCACAGCAGGGCAGGGATGCACAGAGTGATGCAGGTGGAACCCACTGAGCCTTCCTCCTCTCGACAAACACACCTGCACCCAGAGCTGGCCGCAAAAACAGGATGGATCCAGGAATATCTTCTAAAACCCCCCCGCAAAGGGCCCTTTCCCCTGCAGCAGCAGGAGGGTGGAAGGATGCGCGGGGACCGTGCCCGAGCGATCCCCGGGCTGGGCTCACGGGGGCGGGTGCGCTCCGCGGCTGCGGCTGCGGCTCCGCACAGCGCTGCGCTCCTCCCGCGCCTGGGGTGCGGGGAGGGGGCTCATCCTCGGGCAGGGCTTTACCTGAGGGAAAAAGGACACAGATCCCTTTTTACGGGTGCCCACAGTCGCACGGATTCGTAGTTCAGCCCTCCGACAGCTCCGCAGTGTTTCCTTCCAGCATCTCTTTCAGCTCAGGACCCACCTGGACCATCTGGGGCAAGTGGAGGAGACCCTCAGCTCTAAGGCTTGGCCAGCAGGCACCAGTGGAGCCTCCTCCTGCACAGCAGCACCAAAGGGGATAGGAGCAAGAATGGCTCAGAGAATTCGGACCGTGCCCTTCAGGGCCATTTGGGTTTGGAGTTAAACCATATCCCCCAGTCCATCCGGTTCAGGGAGCCTGGCCAAGACTGTGAAGTTTTCAGGAGGCCTTTGCAAGAGCTGCAGCAATCCTGTCTAGCTCTGTCTGCCTTTTGCAGAGGGAGAGGTGAGGAGAGTTAGGCACTTTCCTCCTCCTGCAGCGCTCACACATGAGAAAATTAAAGAAGCAAGAGCATTTGGAGAGCAATAGGTGAGGCAGCTGCACAGGGCTGGGCCATGAGGCTGCAGACACCCTCTCCTCTCCTCACAGGGTCTGTCCCCACCACAGAAACTTTGCAGCTCCATAGCCAGGCTGCCAGCAGGTTCTGGCCTAATAGTTTTCCAGCTGAAAGAACTTCCATCACTCCAGTATCACCACAGACATTCTTAGACATATTAATCTCTACAGCATGGCTAAATGTCACAAGTACTCCCATTTTACGGATGGAAAGCTGAGGCATAGAGAGCAACAGCAACTCATGCAAGGTCAGGGTCAAATTAAGGATTTTAATCCAAAGGGAAGTCCTAGATATTATCCCCAGATCTGAGTCTTCCCTTCCTCACAGCAGAAGCCATGAGCAAATCCTGCCCTCCCAAATGGAGCATTCACCTTCTCAGGATAAAACTACCAGAGGAAGCCAAGACAGACAGCCTGAGTGCTACAGAAATGACAGAAGAGCATAAATAGATCACAGAAATCCTGCCAGCCAGTTCCCACCGTCAGTTGCCATAACACACTTCTGTACAATTAATTCTCTGTGTATGCAAATATATTCCCCTTGTCATATCTGTTAGCAAAATCCATAACGTTGCCTGAAATAATCCAAAGGCACAATAATTAGAAATACAATGTTGTAAGAGGTGATGTATGTGAAGAGCACAGAGTGCTGCCACGTGAGCTCTGTTCGCTGTCCTACCACACGGTGATGTCTGACCTTGACCAAGCTGGTTAACTTCTCCTTGTCTTCAATAAAATCTGTCTCGTAAAATCTGGATAATAGCATTAAACTTATCTACATCAGATGAAGGTTTTGATGCTTAATCAATAAAGATTTGTAAAAAGCTCTGAGATCTTCTTAAAAAATTAAATGTCCACAAAAGGTTTCAGCATTATCCAAGACTAATGGGAGGAGGTACAAGCTGCCCCATTGACATGGCAGGGCTGGCAGGGCTGGGGGCTGAAACTCACCAGTGAAGGGCAGCCTTGGCCGTGCCATGGAAAGGAGAGCAATTTTGGGTTGCAAAGGACTCATCTGGAAGCAGCTGCCAAGCTGCAAGTGCCAGCCTTACATCAAGCAAGAGCTACTTTTGATGGATATTGGATCAGATGTTTTTAATTTCTGAGACACCAAAGACTGTTTATTTCCAAATTCACATTTCACCCCACTTTTCCCTACTTTTGCCCCCTCAGGCTCTTGCAATTTGCTGTTGCCTTGCAGGGTGGAGTGAATTATTTCTTTGGCAGCAGAATAACAACCCCAAAGCTTGATGCAGTGCTGGGTGATCAATAGAATATAATGTAAATAACAATGAATTAATATTGTGTTTACCCAAGCACATTTTGTGAGCTAACCCTAACATTTTAACTTTGAAAATAACAAGAAACTGAAGAAAAGGAAACACTTTCAGATCGCAGATCTTGGGAGGAAAAAAAAAGTCTCTGCAGAGCAGAGAAAAAGTCTATTCTTACAGTGTCTCTTGTCTGAGCAGAATTAGGAGATCCCAGGGTAGATATCACCCCTGCTGAGAGCTATTTCAGCTCATTCTGAGAGACTCTGAATTTATAGTACAGAGAGCTTCTGATAAGATAATCTGAATTAAACCTAATCTTCCAAGCCTTCCTTTGAGATACCCATGTCTCTTGTATCTGGGTGTCATCCCTGGAATGGCCATGGTCACTGGTCAGTTGTCAGCCTTGGATGATCATCAGTGAGGTCCTTCAGAGCTTTTGCTCTTAGAGTTCAAGAACAAACACTTTCCCTCTGCAATATCTCACCCCAACGTTTCCTTGGAGGTGAAGGAAACAGGCAGGTGATGTCCTCTTCTTCAAATAAATGAGTCCTGGATCTGCCTAACCTTCCTGCCAGCAGCCAAGGAAGCTCTGCACACTCTAATTCCCAAAGATGAGCTGGGGATTCACATGTTACTTACTGAGGTATTACATGGAATTTTAATAGGCCTTTAACAGGACTCCTGTGAGTTCAACAGCTGATCCAAACAAGATCTCTGCTCCAAGGACTAATCCCATTATAGACTAAAAGGATCTCCTTCAGAGATATTGTTTTGTCTTCGGGCAATGCTGGAAAGAAAGAGGAAGAAAGAGATGGACTGAAAGAAGAGAGCCAAGTTTAAAGAAAAAGTTATCTGAAAAAAAAGAGAAAAGTGATGTTAATGCAGGTAGAAAATTCTAAAAAGATAAAAAATATAGCTTTTTTTTAAAAATCTCACTAGTTAGCACTTTATGTCAAAATCCCCTCATCTTAACAATCACTAGAACTGAGTGAATAATTTAAAAGGAATAATTTATTCAAAGAACGTGGCATACTGATGCATATCCACATATTGTCTGAAGAGATCACAAAGTTCTCCAAATTTCATGTGTTATTCAGATCTATTTGCCAGTTCCTGCAGCTGACAACTCTTTGCTTCCAGATACTTTATGACTTAACCCATGAAAGGAAATCATTTATTCCAAGCACAAACTTCTTTTGTTTGTATGCAAAACCTCCAAAATAAATCATTATTTCAATAACCACTCAAGTGGTGCTGTTCTACAGCCAGGAGTCTCTCACAAGGACTTTAGTTCTTTTTTTCTCATTCTGAGGTTAAATGCCTGAATTTTGAGTGAGTACATGTACGCACACACTTGTCCACGTAGAAATTAACACAGCAACTGCATTTCTCTCCCACAGAGCTCCCAAATCCAGCCAAGGATTTGGATAAAATCTTTTCACCAGTGCTTAAGCATGGCACAAGTGTCACTGTGCTTTAGGAGATGCCAATGAAGAGGCAGCAGTGATCTGTGCTCATGCTCCTTGTTTCTTCGTGGTTCTCAGCCAACCTGATGAAGCCAGAGCAGCACCAGGGCAGCCATTCAGAGCTGATGAACATATGTCATTCCCACATTTGCAAGGGATGAGGAGCTGGGAGTTTTGCTCTGATGATCAGGCCAGTTGTCCAGTAGGCAGCCCAGACAGATTAGGCATAACAGTGTCTTCATGTACTAAAAATGAAGACATTTCAGTAAAAAGAAAGAATTAGAACAGCAATAACAGATTTGAACCCATAGGAAAAGTCTTGGATCTGAATAAAAATTCACATATGGCTGAAGTCTGATCTGTAAGTGATGTGCTACACCCCTCAGCCCTCACATTCACAGGTTTCATGGCTCCCTTTCTTGCCTGTGGTACCATGGATAAGCATCCAGAGCTGATTGCCTCTCTGAGCCAGCCTTCCCTGGTGGTGCAGCTCCAGCACATCAGAGCTGGCATTTTTGTGGCATTTAAGACTAATGAAATGTACAGGTTGCATCTTGGGATACAGTTAAAACTCCCTTAGGGATCATTCCATATATTCACAGATTAAAATAAACTTGGCTCGCTGGGTTAACCACTTATGAATCTGTGGCTGAAGGTTTAGTCTTAAGAGGGAAATAATCAGATTTCTGTCTGCAGCAAGAAATCTGCAATCCCCCACCCCCAATGAACTCCACTGTGGTGATTCAGGTCAAAAATCACCTGACAAGTTCCCTGGTGTCACGAGAGCTATGATTTTTATTTGGCAGAGAGTAGAGGAAGGGAAGGTGAGAGATTCACGAGCCTGTGAATCAAGTAGCAGATGGGCTTTTCATTAAGAGGAACTCCCAAACCTAATGAAATCAGTCAGCCTTTTTTTACTGGCTTTGGTGGACTTTGGAGGAGGCCTTAATTTAGGCACCTTGCTGCAGGGATACAATTACAGCCCTTGATCTCGGTGGTGGATGTTAACAAGCACTTCTGTCACACTTGCCAGGGCTGACAGAAATTTGGGCATCATTTCTGAGTCGATTTTTGTTCTGAGACTGGCTTGAGCTTTGAACTCCAGCCTCAGGGCAATGCATACAGATAATGGATTTCCCTTCATCTGAGATATAGATATTGCTGCTCATTTTCTAGCTGCTGTGGTATTTGGTTGCTACGATGTCCAACTCTAATGTTTACAGATTGCAGCTGTACTGTATATGCCCGAGAAGATGCTGTCTAAAGCTGTTTTGGAGTGTTACTATGATCTGTGGGCTTTATTTTGTTTTGTTGGAGCTAAAACCAGTTGTAAAACTAGCCCAGCTTCCTAAATAACCACATTTAAATATAACTGAGTTGAAGAAAGTGCAGAAAAAGCTCCATCATTGTCATATTATTCCCACTGGCATTTCAGAACAAAAGTGGATTCACACTTCCAGTTTTGAGATTCTGGTTTATAGCACAAAAAAAGCAAGCAGGGATGAAGGTCAACATTTATGTGGAATGCAAAGCACCATTTATCTTGATCATCACTAACCCGTGTCCCCATCCACTTCAGATATTTTTGTTCATCATGGTGGTTTAAATGTTGAATTTTAAGTTTCCAATAATTCCTTTTCTTTAGAAGAATTTCCTAGAAGTACACAAATGATTTCTCTGCTATCCCAATTCAAATAACACTTGACCTTTTAACATCTCCACATCCTGAAGCCTCAAAGTAAACTTCTGTTAGAACAAGAACAGCCACTCTGGAGATGATCTTGGCCATTGGAATGGCTGGGGAAGGAAGGGAACAGAACAAGGAGGCTCAAAATAGAACTGAGATGTCCCTGTTGCTACAAGTGAACAATGTGCTTTGTCAGAAACATGGAATTGTGTTATATTTTCATAAGACAGAAGACATGACCATCATAGACACTGCACTTGATTTTTTCTGACTTGCAGGAAGACTGGAAAATAAAGGAAATCCAAAAACCTCCTACGCTACAAGAAAAGAGTAACTGGTTGGTGTAAAATAGTGTTAGAAAACAAAATGAGCTATAGTAGCAGAGAAAGGTTGTCCATAGACCATTCTGAGAATAAAGGGGAAAAAAGCACGTAACGAAAAGCCAATAAAATATCCCCAAACTGCCAACACATTCCACTAAGCATAATTTCTTGCCTGAAGTTACCACAAGATGGATATTCACTGCGTGTCACCACCTTCCCATCAGCCCTTCCTCCGTCTGGCAGAATGTCTCAGGGCCTGGGGACCAGGAGTGACACGTCCCAACAGCTGTTGTATCGATTTGAATTCCAAGCCAAGCTCTCTGTTACATACCTGGCTCTCCTGTAATATTAATTACAGAGCCTCCCTCTGCTCCGGCCCCGCTGTGTCATTCGTTCTCAAAATGCAGCCACACAAGTGACTGTGGCCTCAAATCCATTCTTCATTAACACGAGTGACCAGCCCTGTGTTAAGCATCTCTGGGTTCCCGATGACATTCGTTAAGCGCTGTCTGGTAGATCGTAAATCACTGTGGTGTTAAAAGAATTCCTACACGGAGCAGCAGGGAGCTAATCTGTGTCTGCAGGTTTTTAATTGAAGAAAACAAACGATGAAACCCCTCTCTAGATGCACTAGAGACCTTTGTTTGGATTAAAAAGAGCGGAAACCTTTCCCTTTGGGACCACTTGCTGGCTAGTGAGGGAGGGTGAGATCAGCTGAGAAAGGGGCATGTTGCAATAATCCTCTTTTCCTTTCCATCACCTCTGCCTGTTCAAAGGAGCAGCAGATGGTTAGGGATTGAGCAGGAACAGTACCAAGAAACTTCACAGACATTCCTGAGGAGACAGTCCTCAGCAGCACGGAGCCCCAGCACGATCCACACCATGGAACCCTTTCATGCTCCTTCTGAGAGTCCTTGTCCCCACAGCCCCAAGAGCCTCAAGGACATGAGGACATTATTCTTTCTGAAATATATGAGAGCAAAGCACAGGGACTTCCATGTTAGGAACTGGAAAACCAGGACTGCATCACTGTCCAGAAAATGGGGAAGAGTTTGTAAGTGCCCAAGAGAGCAAAAACTGGGAGAAGGGGCCACCCAGCTCCTCTTGTGCCTTTGAGTGGTGATCTGGATCCCTGCACATATCTAATACACCACACACTGACTTCTCTCTGGTCTAGTTTGTGCTCAGGTCTAAACTTTGATTCCCATGCTGAAAAAAATGTATTGCTGAAGCATTAGGTTGAAGGAGGACAAGGTTTAGATGTGTAGAAATAGGCAGAGCTTGGTTCAACTAAGGATGTGGGTGAAGCTCTTATTTAGGAAAAGAAATTACCAAGTTGCACTTTCAAGCTGATATTTAGAGCAGGAATTAAAACTATACCCCTCACTGTCATCCTGCATTCCCAGAGCCATGGTGTTCTTAACATGGCCTGACAGATCCAGACTCCTGTGAGAGCACAGCAGAAAGTGGTTTCCAAGAAATTATAACTAATGTGGTTTGGAAAACCCCCTTTCCTCCCCTGTGGAAGGAGATTCTCAGAGTAATGAGGTCATATACATGAGCCAAGTTTGTTAGATTTTTCTCTAGACATGTCTCTGCATAATATAGAGATATAGGTCCTACAATAAATAAAGTATGTTTGGCTTTCTAAATATTTTATTGGTATACATGTGGACCAGAATAATGCCATGTGGGAAACCCTGAGCATATTTCCCAACTGGGTAAGATGAAGTTTTAAGGCAGGAAATTATGATGGTAGGTTGTTTTATTTTAAGCTGCAAATTCCTTGTTCAGAGATGCGTAGCACAGCTCCTTTTTATGATATAATTAATCAGCATTCCATTCAATGTAGTAAGAGGATCTAATGGGATATATTGTCCCATTTTAATGATAAGCACGTCAGATAACATAAATAGGTCAATTGACGTAATTGCAGTAAATATAGGAAAAAAAACCCTCTCAATATTTCAAGATGAATTATGTAATTTACATAATTATGTCTAAAAATGGCATGTCACCACTAAGGGTGCTCATCCTGCCCTGCCCTCTGCCTTCCTCCTTCCCATTTGGCAGCAATGCACTGCTAGACGATGTCATATGTGGCTGGAAATTTCTCCAGGTTCTCCAGCCTTGTCAGGGACATTTAATGCTGTTTAGACAAGAGCATGAGCTTGACTCAGCAGCCACAGGAGAGTTCCAGGCTCCCAAGCTGAGCTCCCAGTCCTCCCACCTTCCATCAGGGTCTGTGCAGGCAGGGCCTGTCCGGAGCATGAAGGTGGCACGAGGGAGGTTGGTAATCAGGGACAGCACAGGGCTCAGCCAAGAACTGGAACTCGTCAAACAGCAGAGCACTTGTAATATTTTCTTGTCCCCAGCCATGTCGCTAATGCTGATGGGGGATGAAAGAAGGTGATGTCAGAGAAGCACAGAGCAGCTTTTCAGCCTGTGACATTCTCTGCCTTCTCCTGCTGTGCTGGGCAGGCAAGTATCCCTTCACAGGGCAGGAAAAGTCATTCTGTTGTGTTAAAACATTCATTTGCTGTGAAGAAGAAAATATAAATATTCAAAGGGCTGATGCCAAAGTGTCCAGCAGGAAAGATTTCAGTGAGTTCACTTTGTGGACAACATTCAGGCAGCTATTGACAAATTTGGAGTGCTGCCAGCCTAGCCCCCACAACCCTGTTAATTCCTTAACACCATGTGATTTTGGTGATCTTGAGGTTTTATTCCCAATCTAAATAATTCTATGATTTGCAGCTGGTTTCAAATACAAAATCCCCCAGGGGGGAACAGGAAAAAAATCTGCCCCAGACTTCACTGTTTCTACCCAGGTTAAATTGTTCTGCAGAAAATATGGAGAAAAAGGATGGTGAGTCTCTCTGTGTTGACTTTTACTAGGACAAATATTTTATTATTATACCTTCCCCCAAGTTATTCCACATACCACTTGAACAATACCTGATGCAACACTTCTAGTACCCCATTAAGCTTGGATTTCCCTCCTCCTGCCTGGATTATACTTAGAGGATTGACCCTCAAGGGTGTATTTTAGCTCAAGTACATCCTTACATCCAGAAACCCAGGTTTTGCTCTAATGGGAAACTCTAATAGGGGAAAGGGGAAATTTATTACATGTGTGAGAATGAGGACAACCTGATTCAGATCTCAGACTATTTAGAGAATCAGTCATTTGGGAGAAAAAAAAAAATAATAATCTGAATCCTGTTTAAAGTTTGAGCAGACAGGTTTGACACAGGTTTGCTCCTGCAGCACGTACAGCTGGAGCCTCTTTGCTGGAGGAGGAGAGGGGGTAAGAGGGGCAGCACCCCCTCCCTGCCTGCAGTTCCTTCTGACTCTCCCTTTCTGCTGCCAGTCTCTGGGCATGTCCTTGTTCGGTTTGCTGTGCACAGAAAGCCATTCTCATTGCCCCTGTACATTTTACCCAGCCACGTCTGAAAATCAGGAGAGAGAACTCCAGCTGCTGAAGTGCACAATTTGCTCTCAGCTACAGCCCAGTAATTGAAAACTGTCATTCTGCACGAAAATGGCAATGGGAGCAAGAGCAGGAGCAGGCTGGAGTTTGTCACACGGCATCTTGAGATTTTGTAACTAGTTCCAGCTGAACTTTTCCCCCTCTGGGCTCTGATAGCTTGCCTGCTATTTACCAGCCCCTGGGAGAATTGCTTTAGTTATTTTGTTATTGAAATACTTTGGAGGTTGTTGTGGTTGTTTACACTTTCTCTTGTTTCCAGCGCCAAGGCAGGAGGAGGGGTTGGTGGAGCTGGGTTTGAAGCCAGGGAATATTGGGCTAGTTCAAGATTCCCAGAAAGGATTTACAGAGCATGTAGTGACAAGACAAAGGGGAATGGCTTCAAACTGGTTTAGATAAGATGTTAGATATTTATTAGATATTTAGAAAAGAGTCTTCCCTGTGAGGGAAGACACTTGGGTGGATTTTCTCTCTAGCCTACTCTGATTGTTCCTACACTCCTACAGCCTATGATGTTTTGGGCTCCACAATGACCCTGGAGGTGTCCTCATCTCCTTCTCCTTAAAAAAAAAATTAAGTGCCTTTTCTTGATTTAAACAAGAAAATCATATTCTTTTGCATTATAGACACCACCTTGTTAAAACCCACTACAAATAGTATCCACTAATTAAAAGTTATCAATTTCAAGTTGAGACAGAGCAGAGTTACTTTTACTCTTTTTAAAAATGAAGTTTGGGTGTCGTTGCTTTGCTTTGTTGTTTTTTGGGGGGTTTGGTTTGGTTTTTTTCCTCCTTAATGCTTGTCAGGAATTTTGTTTCACAGCAAAGTTTGACTTTGATAATTTATTTTTTTTTTTTAAAGTGGGGAAAAAAAAAAAGAAAAAAGAAAATCTTTAAAACTGGAACATCTTTTCTACATTTAAAACTAAGCAGCAACCTGTCTGGATAGCTGCCAAGCTCTGATGGCAAATGCCAGGTGATGTCTGTTCGATTCCATACAACACTCATGATAATGTCATTTCTCCACGCTGAAGTGTTAATCACAATTGACATTTCTTACAACTTTTCTCCCGTTTTTTATTAAAAAGCAGAAATTTATTATCCAATCCAGATTTTTTTACAGACACTTATTAAAAAAAAAAAATACCAAAGAAGACTGATGAAAGAGGTACAAACCTATTAGGTGTTCCCACAAACTGACCCCAGAGACTGGCTGGAGGTGGCTACTGGGATGCAGTAAAAGGCTTTGGGCTGAAAACCTCAGCTTCAAATCCTTCAGCATCATCTGGGAGGAGGGAGGAAGGAGGGAACTGGAGATGTGTTCCCACCTGAGACCCCAGGATTAGATCTAAGGAAGAAGGCAAGCAAGGATCATAAGCCCCATGTACACAAGCTGCTCAAACCCTGCAATTTTCAGAGTATGAGAGTTAAATCTTCTGGCCCACTGAGGGAAAAGGCTGAGCTTGGCCACATGGTGCCTCAGGCTCTGGAGGGTTGGGAGCCTGGGGGAGCTCTGCAGATTTTGGATTATCAAAACTATTCCTTCTGGGACAGCTGTGTCAAAATCTGGGCTGCTGCAGCTCCTTACACTTTATTTTTTTTTTTTCCTGGCCCTCAACAACTGTTTTCTCCTTGCTGTAGTCAAAATAAGCTTCTCAGAGCACACTTGTGGCAGATAGGACTCAGATCAACAGGTTGCCTTGTGAAGTGTCATTCACTGTGAAGGAGAGATGTGGCTGCCTGACGTGTGATAGCTCTTCTCCTCTGAGAGAAGAAAAAGGCCTCACCAGCTTGCCAAGCAAGGATCAGGGAGAAAAGCTTTGTACAGCCTTTAAAAGTCCCCTATCTTAAGAACTGAAGGAGCCCTGCTGTCTGCCACAGTTTTGTCATCCTCTTCCCCAAACCTTCCTACCATGAGTAGGAATTACTTTTAATGTCTCTAAAGAGGTGACTTTTTCCTCTGTAAGTTTTTTGCCTCTTGTGAACCTGAAGTGGCTCTTTTCTCCTCCAGTAGGACAGCCAGTAATTTCTGTGATTAGGGGACAGAGGCAAAACAAAGGGAAAGGCTCTGGCAGGAGCCTCAGAGGAACAGAAGGTGATGCACTGTGACAGATGCCCTTTTTGATGCTGTTTGTTAACCTTTTTTGATGCTGTTTGTTAAACACGCTGCCACTTCCTTTTGTTCAATTCCCCAACTTGTCTGTGTGCTCCTGACATCTGCACAGCCCAGGCAAGACAACAGCTTTCCAGAGCTGGAGAGGAGAAAGGGGCTCCTGGCACTCCTCTTTCACCATCCCACCCCTTGAGATAGTGCAAACTTCCAACACCCATCCCTTCCTCATGATTATCTTGGGTGGTCCATAGTGAGACAGACACCCTCAAAATCTGAGTTCTGTGTCCAGCTCTGGGCCCCTCACTTCAAGAAACACATTGAGGGGCTGGAGCATGTCCAGAGATGAGAAATGGAGCTGGGGAAGGGTCTGGAGAGTCAGTCATCTAAGGAATGGCTGAGGGAGCAGGGGAGGCTCAGCCTGGAGAAAAGGAGGCTCAGGAGGGACCTTCTCACTTTCTGCAACTGCCTGACCTGGTGGAGCTGCTTGGAGGTCGGGCTCTGCTCCCAGGGAACAAGGGACAGGACAAGAGGAAATGGCCTCAAGCTGTGCCAATGAAGGCTCAGGTAGGACATCAGGAAGAATTTATTCATGAAAAAGCATTGGAAAGGGCTGTCCAGGGAGGTGGTGGAGTCACTATCTTTGGAGGTGTTCAAGAAATGAATGGACATGGCACTCACTGCTTTGGTCTGGTTGACAAGGTTGGACTCAATTATCTTGGAAATCTTTTACAGCTTAAATGATTCTGTGATTCTGTGAATATATGTTATAGAGCTCCCTCTCTTAAAAAACATCTATAGATGTTGGACTACTTACCTGTATTCCTGTCTCTTCACAGAAGTCATACTTCCATGTGAGTATTTTCTTCCATGTGTGTCTCTTTTGGAGCTCTTTTACCCTCACCTATGAGGATCTCCAGTGCCTCCTGCAAGACTAGGCAATCCCTCTCTCTTCCTGCCCCTCAGGAGAAGAATCCTTGCCAGCTGAAACAGAGGTGTTGGGAAAGACATGAGCATTTCCCTCTGTCCTTGCATTCCTCCTCCTTCCCGCTATGAGGAACACAGAGGGAAATAGCCATTGTGGCTGGCATGGAGGCAGGTGGCAGCACTAAAACTAAGAACATTAATTACTACTATCATTTTTAGCTGAAACATATTGTAAGCAGTGTGATTCAGAGCTGTCCAAGCCCCTGCAAGAGGCTGAGCACTCAGAGCTGAGCTGGAGGCAGCTGGCAAGAGCTGGGAGAAGGGATTGGATGCTCCTCCAAAACTTTGGGACACCAGCGTTTATTTAGGCTGCACCCTCAATTTCCAGGAACAGATGTGCATTAGATCTGAATTCAAAATGGGAAAGCTCTCATATTCCCACTGTTATGAATGAAAGCTGGGGTGGGATGGTGCTGTTGCTTTCACTGGCACGTTTCCATGGGCATCAGCAATGTACAGCTTTGGTGCTGGAAGTGGGAGACAAATCAGTCCGTGTATTTTAATTTCTAACATTTTATTGGCTTCATAAAACACAGTATGAGGTGCTGCATGAACAAGAAGTGAACAACAGTCTTGGCTTAGAGAATTTACAACCAGAAAGATAAGACAGTGATTGGAAGGACAGGGAGTACTCCTTTTACAGCTTGAGAGCTGGGGATGGTTCAAAGACACTTGTGCAGATCCTAATCCCAGGAAACATCAAAATCATTTGCAACTTATGCTTCTAATATATATGAAAAGGTCATAAAGAGCCAACAGCAAAGCTGGTAACTGAAAGAAAATCACCACTGCAATGATTTAAGCACAAGGTCAACCTTATTGCTGAAGCCCAGAGTCCAGCAAAATATCCGAGGTAAGATCTAAATGTCAGCTTAAAACAAACACTTGCTGGAGTGTCTTTCTACAAAGAAATTAATTTGAAACTATTGCCAAAGTTACATCTGTTAAACTGACACCCAGCCTTGTTGCTGGAGTCAAATAGAGGAGTGAAAGAAAATACTTGTCAAATATATGATTCTAAGAATTCTGTGTTCACTTATTAAATCATTTATTAATGACTCCTGGAGAAAAAAATTGAAAAATATCCCCGGATGAGTTATTTAACAAACCCCCACAAATTCAGCGTGTAACACATTCATCAGAATCTATTCAAGCAGCCTCAATGCTTGGACAAACCCCTGTTTTTTAATCTAATTTCCCAGGCAGGAAGACTGCCAAAAAGTGCAAATGATTCTGCAAGAATGAAGAGAGGCTTTTCAGTGGCCAAATACCTCAATGATGTTTACATGAACACTTAGCATCTCACTCCCTAAAAGACACATTCCTATGTGTCACTTCGACATAGGATTTCTCTTTTTTTAATGCTTAATTCAGAGTAGGGGGGAAGATAAGGGTATATTTGTCCACGGGACTGAGCATATCACACTGGATTCATTAAGGGGGGATGGATTGAAGGCAGCAGCTCCTCTGTGTTGAGCTATTGAAAGTGAAATGGGATAATTGCCACAGTTACAAGGAGACTGATCAAGCTGAGAGAAACAAGTTTCAAATTGTAGCAATCAGCCCTAATCCGAAGGAGTTATTAAACAGAGCTCTACCCTGGTGAGTCCGCATCTGCTAACTTGAGATAATGATTTATATCACCCTTTATGAAAGTTACAATTTATTCTAATTCAATAAGTGAAAGCCAGCAAGCTCGGAGGGAGTCATGGACAAGGATTCAGTGGGAGCCCCTCAGCTGCTTTTCTCCTCCTGGGCAGGAGCAGCAGCTGCTGCACGGTGTCACCTGCTGGAGGAAGCCATGGGGACAAAAGGAGAAAGAAACGCAGCTCAGAGTGTTTGTTTTTTGGTATCTTCAGGTGATGGAGAATAACAGAGATCAGTGTGATGATTTAGGCTTTAAAACTCTTCGATAAGACCAAGAGTAAGGATGTGGTATAGGAAAGAAAAGAAGGAATGGCTTTAAACCAAAAGAAGCTAAGTTTAGATTAGATATTAAGAAGAAATGCTTCCTTGTGAGGGTGGGCAGGCCCTGGCACAGGTTGCCCAGAGAAGCTGTGGCTGCCCCTGGATCCCTGGGAGTGTCCAAG
>JAWWEE010000037.1:4546649-4600335 GCA_035221455.1 Xenops minutus | reverse complement strand
AGGCCCTGGCACAGGGTGCCCAGAGAAGCTGTGGCTGCCCCATCCCTGGAAGTGTCCAAGGCCAGGTTGGATGGGGCACCCTGGGCTGGTGGAAGGTGTCCCTGCCCATGGCAGGGGGTGGGATGAGATGAGCTTTAAAGTCCCTTCCAAACCGAAACCAATCCAGGATTCCAAGGTCAGTGCCTTCCTGACTCACCTAAGAGATGCTGAGGCTGGGCAAAGCCCTGTGGGGCAGTGCCAGCTTTGCTGCTGATAAAGATGTCAGTAACCACCAGAAGGCTCATGCTTTGCTGCTGCCCAGACCAGAGCTGTGCTAAAATAAGGTGTAGGTGCTAAATTTTGGCTAGAATGAGGGGTGGGTTCTGCAGCTCTGCACAGCAGAAAGGCAGAGCCCTCCTGCCCTTGGTGGGGCTCCAGTCTGGGTGCTTTGTCTTCAGCACCATCAGGAAGTAAATGTGTGACTCCCCAGCAATGCAGAGTTTTCTCTGCAGCAAAGAAATGATTTGCAGAAGGGGACAAAAACGTGTGTCAAAGCCAGCACCTGCTGGTGTGCAGGGAAATGATGAATCTTAAACAGCTCAGTAACTCCTTTGGCTCCTCCACTGCAGGTCAAAGACCATCCATTTCTTCCTGAGCTGCTCCATCTGCAGGAGAATAATTTATGATGGGGATTTATCCATGCCAAGGGCTGTCCTGTGGGCATGTTGGGATGTCTTCCCTCTGTGGGGATGAGTCCTGGCCCTGCAGAACCAATGGTTTGGGTGGGAAGGGAGCTCAAAGCTCATTCAGTTCCATGGGCAGGGACACCTTCCACCAGCCCATGGTGCTCCAACCTGCCCTTGGACACTTCCAGGGATCCAGGGGCAGCCACAGCTTCTCTGCCCAGCCTGTGCCAGGGCCTGCCCACCCTCCCAGCCAGGAATTCCTTCCCAAGATCCCATCTAACCCTCTGGCAGTGGGAAGCTATTCCCCTTCCACACCCTTGTAAACAGTCTTTCTCCACCTTTTTGTTGTTCCCTTCAAACCCTGTTGGCTTTCCTATCGGGGCACGATTTTTGGGAGCCCATCCTGTTTTCCTTCTGTCCTTTTGGTCCTCTTGGTGACGAGCAGGAGGCCAAGCCCTTCCAAACCTGTGTGTCTGAGCTCCAAGTCCCTGTGAGAGCTCAGACCGGTGGAAAACTCTTTGAGTGCCCGAATTCCGAGCCCTCCCTCCGGCTGTGCAGAATTCCAGCGCCCTGAGATCCCGGGAGGTTGAGGGCAGTTCCCTGGCAGTGTGGCTGCCTGCTGAAGAGCTTTCCCTGCCCTCCCTGCAGGCTGCCAGGAGGTGCACCGTGATCGGCGGGTCGGGCTTCCTGGGGCAGCACCTGGTGGAGCAGCTGCTGGCCAAGGGTTACAGCGTCAACGTGTTCGACATCCGCCAGAGCTTCCAGAGCGAGCGGGTCACCTTCTTCCTGGGGGACCTGTGTGACAAGGAGGTACAGAGTGGTGTCCTGTCCCAGGAGGGTTGGGGGAAGGGGCAGGTGCCTCCTGAGTGAGGGCATGGCAGCAGCAGCTGAGCCCCCAGGAGGACTTGGAGAAGCCTGGAGAGATGGGAGGAGCTGTCTGGAATTTGGCAATGGCAAGTGCAGGTGTTGTAACTGGGGAGGAAGAAGCCACTGGTATAGGCTGGGAGGCAGCTCTGGAGGATGGATCTGGGGGTCCTGGTGGACAACCAGCTGTCCCTGAGCCAGCAGTGTGTCCTGGGGGACAAGAGGCCAGCGGGATCCGGGGGGGCATCAGGAAGAGCATCGTTTGAGGAAGGTGATCCCAGCCCTCTGCTCAGCCCTGGAGGCACATCTGCAGCGCTGTGCCCAGTACAGGAGGGCCAGGGAACTCCTGCAGCAGGTCCAGCAGAGGCTGTGGAGGTGCTGAAGGACCTGGAGCATCTCTGTGAGCAGGAAAGGCTGAGGGAGCTGGGGCTGTTCAACCTCCAGAGGACACACTGAGAGGGACCTGCCCATGTCTGTCAGAGCCTGCAGGGAGGGGGCAGAGGATGGTCCCAGCAATGGGAACTGATGCCCAGAAAGTTCCACCTGAACATGGGGAAGAACTTCTGCCCTGTGCAGTGACCTCCACAGTGCCCTGGGGGACTTGTTACACCTCCTCAGTGTCCCAACTCCTGGCTCCAGGGAGTTCTGAGTCTTGTACCTACACTTCGGATATTCAGTTCAGCCTAGGCATCCTCCAGGTCTGGGGAAGTGCCCTGGAAAAGTCCTCTGGAAAGAAAGGATATGTGTGTTTTGTCCAGCAAGAGGAGAGGACACTGCAAAGATCCTGAATGCAAATCCTCTTCCAGCTGCCCACCTTTATGGGGGGCACATTTCTGAAATTTAGCAGAATGTCTCCATGCAAAAACTCATGTTTTATTTCCTTCCTATTAATTTTTTCCTACACTGTGCCTGTTGCTTCATTCCCTCCTCTCCCATTGTATCTCCCAGGCTTTGCTCCCAGCTTTGCAAGGTGTGTCCGTGGCCTTTCACTGTGCATCCCCAGCACCATCCAGTGACAACAGGGAACTGTTTTACAAGGTGAATTTTATGGGAACCAAAGCAGTCATTGAAGCCTGCAAAGAAGCTGGAGTGCAGGTAAGGGTGGGAAAGCACATGGAGACTGAGAGGGCCCCCTGGATTTTATGGACCAATTTCTGTTCTGTTTGACAGGGAGACAATGGGCTCTGAGATACTGAATTCCATGAAAACAAGTGGGAGAGAGACTCTGTGGGTCTCCTGCTTAGTGTTTGATGTCACCTCAATCCCTGTTTGCCACAGAAATCCCACACATTGCAATCTTCCTGGCTGCAGGAACAGCATCCATTCAAATCCATCCTACTGCACACCTGGGAATCACCCATGGGGCAGCCACGGCTTCTTTCCATGCCTTAATAAGGGGACAGCTTTTCCAGCATGGAAATCATGGCATCTTTTCCCTCTGGGAATTCCATATGATGAGAGGGAACACACTTGTGCCATAATCTCAGGGTAATTTGGTTTAGAAAGTCAATTGCCCACAAAAGAAAGAGCCTGAGGAAAGAGCCAGGGAACTGCTGTTCAGGATCCTCAAATTGCCACCTGGACTTTCTCCTTGGGTTATTTTGGTTTTCACAGGCATTCCTAGCAAATCCTCAAGCACAGCACACGTGCAGATCCTGTTGTTGCTCCAAAGCTTTTTGTGCAGCATCCATGGACAAACCTGGAAGTGCTCATGTTTGGAATTCCAGTCTGCCTCTCTCGGGCTGGCTGGTGGGTTTTGTTCTCCCTGGCTGTGTCTCCTGTGCCTCCAGGCTGGCTGTGGGTGCTGTGGGAACAGGGAGCTCTTCCTGGCACTCAGATCCAACCATCTTTTCCCACCAGTGTCCTTATTCTCCAAGATCTGCTTGCTCAGGTACATCACTGACTCCCTGCTTTGAATCCACCTGGGTGCATTTGTATCCAACCAAACATCCAAGATCTCTCTTTTGGTTCAACCTCCCGTGGTCCTGTTATTGTGAAGATGAGCAGATCTACCTTAAAACCTTAAAATTTTTGTCAAGTGGGCCTCACACTGGTTTTCCTGGGATGTTTACCCCTGACTGGCTGCCTGGAATGTTTGTTGGAGTGTTTTGATGTCCTTCAGGCAGCACAAACCAGTGACAGAGTCAAACCTGCAGTCTGGGATCACCTTCTCTTAGCCTTGTTCTTGTAGACTCAGTTTATTATCAGTTGATTAATTAATTGTCTTTACTCAGCCCTCATAAATAATGGCCCTTCTGTCTCAGGCTTCAAACAACTGGTTTCTATCCCATCCTTTGCAGAAACTGGTGTTGACCAGCAGTGCCAGTGTCGTTTTTGAGGGCACAGACATAAAAAATGGATCAGAAGACCTCCCTTATGCCCAGAAACCCATTGACTACTACACAGAGACCAAGATCCTCCAGGAAAAGGTATTTGTCATCACACCAGGTGCTTCAATTGTTCTTTCTCAGTGTATTCCCATCATTTGCACAACACCAGGAGCTGTTGCATTTCATGCTCTTATTGCTGCAGCATTTGGTGTTTAAATATGGGGTGAGAATGTTTTAAATCAAAGGGAACAAACCCACTGTGGAGCCTTTTCCCGTGGCTTTGCAGTTCAGTTGTGGGAAGAATCTGTGCTTTTTGTGCCAGGAGAACACAGAGTTGCTTCCGTGCTGATGCTCACAGTGTGTCCCTCAAGCCTTCAAGGGTTTTCCCCAAAAAGAGCTTAATTCCTTTGCATTGTGAGAACAGCTGTTCACTCTCAAGCACAGCCACTTGGCACTGATAAAGGGAAGTTCAGGAACAGCAATCAGGTGTAGTGTCATTGTGGCTTGGCTCTGGGGGACCTGGGAAGCATTCCATGTGTTTTTGGGGTTTCACAGACGTCCCAGCAGCTGTTAGAAATTAGGAGAACATGTTTGGAAGCTCCCAAGGCAGTGAAATCTGCTTTGCTGAGTGCTTTTGAAATCTGCTTTGCCCTCGGTGCTTCCAGGAAAGTGGGATGACCCCTCTCTGGAGGAGATCCAGGAGGTTTGTCATGGAAGTGGCTGATGGGAGGGACGGAGATGGAATTGCTGAGTGTCCCCCTCTTCTCCAGCACGAGTTCAGGAGTGAAGGAGCTTTGAAAGCTCCTGGGGTTTGTGGTGTTAAATGAGAGAGGCAAAGAGTTCCCTTCCTTTGCCTGTCAATTCCTTAAGTGTTTAACTGGTTTTCTCATTAAAGGAAGAGCTGGGAACAATGGGAGGATCACTTGTAAAGATAGAAAGGGGTAATAATTCACCCATTGATGTCTTCCCAAGGGAATGGGAGCCCAACCCCTTGGGTGAGGATCTGGGAAATAATTGTTGAGCCCTGTTTTCCTTCCCAGCCTTTCTGCTGGTTTGATGATGTCCTCTCCCTGCAGGAAGTGCTCAGTGCAAATGACCCAGAGAACAATTTCTTCACCACTGCCATCCGTCCCCACGGAATATTTGGCCCCAGGGACCCTCAGCTGGTTCCCATCCTCATCCAGGCAGCCAAGAGTGGCAAGATGAAGTTCATCATTGGGTGAGCAAAGCTCAGGCTTTTGGTTGCTTTGTCAAAACTGGTGCTGAACCTCCAAAGCACTTTTGAGAGGGAAAGATATGAGTTTTTTCACTTTTCATCTGGATTTCATTTTCCTTCTTTGTTAGGGGTTCATGCCCTCAGGTGGTGAATGTTCCTAATGCCAAAGGAATATCCCTGGGGAAAACTGGCATGGCTTGAGCTCCCTCCAGAGCTCTGCTATTACATATGAGAGCTCACATGACTGGTCGTTAATTTAATTAATACACACTTCTGGTATTTGAGGTTCTGGCCGTTAAATAACTGATACAAATATTAAAAGTGTTTTAATAATTCTGATTGTAAGATCACAGATGTTTGTCTTGTTCCTGAGCCTTGCAGAGCTTCTAGTGGGCCACTGGAATTTTAGGGCAAGAAATAGTTGTTTTGCCCTGGAAAAGAAATGTGCTCTTTAATTAAGAATGGATTTTTATTCCATGCAGGGACCTGCTCTGTGTGTCATGTGTGTGTATGTGCACATGGAGGAGAAGGCAGGAAGGAAGAGCATAATTTTGGGTTTGATTTGGGTTTTTTTTTTTGGTTCTTATTCTCACAGTTCACTCCTCAGTTACCTCTCACAGGGCTCTGTGAGCAGCAAACCTGCACAGACTCCAGGTTTGCTCTGCAGCAAGCCTGGGTTTATGGCCAAGTGGTCATGGTGATGGGTTGATTTAGTTTGGCTTGTTTGATTTCAAACTGAAAAAAGTGGAGTTAGATGGGATATTGGGGAGAAATCCATCCCTGGGGAGGTGGGGAGGTTACCCAGAGAAGCTGTGGCTGCCCCATCCCTGGAAGTGTCCAAGGCCAAGTTGGAGCAACCTGGGCTAGGGGAAGGTGTCCAAGGGGGAATGATGAGCTTTAAGGTCCCTCCCAACCCAGAGCATTCCATGATTAGCTGGACTCTTGACAGTGATAAGCAGATGAATGTTCTGTACCTGCACAGAAATCACTCTCACACAGTGGGTTGAATCTGCTCCAGCTGGGGCTGAACTTGGCTTGTCGAGGGAGTAAATTAGAATTCCATGAGCCAAGAAATTCCTAACTGGAAGCTTGTCCTTAAGTGACATTCTCTATGCTAGTTACCCCTCTGCTTCTGTTTGTCCTGATCCCTGGACCTGGAAGGTCTAGGCAACCTGGGAGGTTTAAAAATGCTGTCAACTTGGAGGGCTGGGACAAGAGCTGGGACAAGAACCACCTTTCCATTGTATCCCAAATAATAAATATGCAGTAATTCGACCCCTCTGACAGGGCATGGCCTGAAGTTGCAGCACAAGAGAGTGGGAGAAGAGAAAACATGGGATAAATATTCCCTGTGTGAAAGTCCTTCCTTTTGCCACAAGAAGCTTTTCAGCCCGACTTGCCTTAAGGCTGAACTTCCTTTTGTCTATGCAGGGATGGGAAGAACTTGGTGGATTTCACCTACGTGGAAAACGTGGTCCATGGGCACATCCTGGCTGCAGAAAAGCTGCACAAAGGCTCTCCCCTGTGTGGGAAGGTAAGGAAGGACCTTGGGAGGGGATGGGAGAGGAGGGGACATCCCCAGGCAAACTCCAGCTGAAAGCCTCTGCCATGGGATCCTGATTCCCCTGTCTGAACACCCATCCTGGAGACGAGTGGAGCTCCACACACCAGAGGGTTAGGTCTGTCCATGAGTGGGGACCATTGTGTGCCACCACCTGGGCTAAGCTGGAGGAATACTCTTGAATTCCATGCTTGAAAATCTTTGTGGGAGGAGCTCCAGGCAGAGCTGTGGGCAGCCAGCATGAAAATACAGAGGGCAGAAGGGGAGAAACTTGCACAGCTTCTCCTGGCCCCACTGGGCACTCTGGGGGGCTTTCATGTGTAGTCCCTTGGTGTCTGTCAGTTTGGTTGACATTTGTGAGGCATCTCAACCCCTGGAATGTAGGATTAGCTGTTTTCTTGGCAAAGAAGAGCTTCCCCCCGCTTCAGACAGGGGTGGGCAAAGCCAAGCAGCTCATCCTCTTGGCCAGGTCAGGGGTATCAGTCTCCTCAGCAGGACCATGAGCCAAATTTGGGAATTCCCTGCTGCTGTGATGCCCTGGCTCCTTGTCTCCCTCTCTTCCAGGCGTTCCACATCACAAACGATGAGCCCGTTCCTTTCTGGGCCTTCATGTCCCGGATCTTGACTGGCCTGGACTACGACCCTCCCAAGTACCACATTCCCTACTGGCTGGCCTATTCCCTGGCCCTGCTGCTGGCCCTGCTGCTGTGGCTGCTCAGGCCCCTGGTGACCATCAAGGCCACCTTCACGCCCATGAGGGTGGCCCTGGCTGGCACCTTCCACTACTACAGCTGTGAGAGGGCCAAGAGGGACATGGGCTACAGCCCTGTGGTGGGGCTGGAGGAGGCCATTGCCAGGACCCTGCAGAGCTACCCCCACCTGCGCCGGCCCAGGGCCTGAGCAGCCCTGCAGGGCCTCTTCCTGCCTGGCTTTTCCTCATTCCTTTGCTGCTGATTCCTTTGCTGATGATTAACGTGAACAGGGAGCTGTCCCCGAGGTTCCTCCTCGCCGTTACCTGGGTTGGAGAAAACCCTCCTGCAGGAGCTGTGCCAGCAGTTCCCCATGGGGACCTCTTGTTTGGAAGCAGCTGCTGAGCTCCCTGCACTGTGCACACACACCCTGCTGTGCCCTCTTCGATGCCAAGGTGGCACATGGGTGTGCCTGCTCTGCCATCCCCGTGTTTTGTTGCTCTGGGGACATCAGCCACCTCCTCCCGGGGCTGGGGGACCAAACCCTGCTCGGGGCCGGGTCCCCTCTGGGCCTTGGCTTTTCTGGAGCCAGGAGAAGAGCTGTACCACCAGCTCTTGAATCATGGCAGCTCCTCTTGGTTTCCCTCCAGGATTAGGTGATTTGGCTCCTCCCTGAGGCATCAGAAGAAGACCCAAGGAAAGGCCTCTCTTTGTAAGGGCTTGTGTCCCTTTGTTCATGCAGGAGCCTCTTTCTGTTCCAAAAAGAACCCCAATAAATCACAAAGAGATGAGTTCCCAGTTCTGTGTGCCGTCCTTGAAAGGGCAGATCCCATTCTGGCCATCCCAGCACAGTTTCCTGATTCCCTTTGTGGGGGCAGAGCTGTTGTTGGGCAGCTCACACTGTTTTCCCATCACTCATTCCCCACAGGAACTGCAGAGGTTGGAAGGTCCTACAGCCCAAAGCTCATCTTCTCTGACCTGTTACTGCTGGTCATGGTGATTTTTGTTGCTTTGACCACCAAGTCCATGAAAAGCCCTCTTTCCCACCAGGAAATGGTGACAATGCCATGCTTCCCAGGCTGTTTGATTTGATATGGATATTAAGTCTTCTCTGCCCTATAATCTGTCCAGGGGCTCCAGTTTTTGTCCTTAAATTAAGCATTTAGGGTAGAGTTGGAATTTCTCTCTATGCCAATTCCTGGCTCCTGGGAGTTCTGCTGTTTCAGATTTCAGCAGTATGGGAAATACCACCCACCCTCCCTCCCTCATAAAATCATGGAATCCTATGGGTTGGAAGGGACTTTAAAGCCCATCAGTTCCACGGGCAGGGGCACCTTCCACTAGCCCAGGTTGCTCCAAGCCCCGTCCAACCTGGCCTTGGACACTTCCAGGAATGGGGCAGCCACAACCTCCACCTCATCTGTGAGCTTGATCTGCTGTTGGAGTCCTATAAAATTGGTTTTAGTTGAACTTCTGGCTGTTTTCTGGAGAGCTTTACATTGTGAATTCCTAGGAATTTTTATGTGCTGCTTGAAGAGCTCATCTTACCAACCTTGGCCTTGATGTTGAAGGGAACTGGCCAGTTCTGGTTGGCACTGGTCAGCCAGCTTGTCCTCCTGGAAGCAGGGATAACACTGCCCTACCCTGGGAATGGGGTTGTGCTGGAGGGGAAGGATCCAGCACCACAGTCACCTGAAGTCCAACCACAGCAAAGGGCACCTTTGGCCTCTAGATGGCATTTCCCAGCCAGAGCTGCCTTGCAGCTCCAATCTGTCCCCAAAATCTCTGCCAGTCCTTGGACAGGGTTCCAGTGGAGGGTTACTGATCTGCCCCTGCCTCTGGAGGCCTGGCAAGGGAAGGGGTGGAGGTACCCCCAGAAGGTGCCCCCAAAACAAGATGCACTGGAAGTTCAAGCCAGCGGGATGAAGGCAGTGGGATTCCCTCACCCAGGGAGGGTAAGGCAGGGTTTTTCTGGGATGGGGGAGAGCAGTTCCCTGGGCTGGGCAGGGAGGGAAGCCCAGGTGTCACACCCAGCTTGGGTTGGTTGCTCTCCCTGTAATTAGGGCACTGCTTTTGGCTGCTGCCGAGCTGCTGTTTCCCAAACACAGGTAAACAGGGATTATTGCTCTGCTGGAGCCTGACTGTGCCTCTACCCCTGGCCACAAGGCAGGAGAGCCTTGTTTTATCCATGGCATCTTCCATCCCTGGCCCAGCCTCCTCCTCTCAACTTATTTTCTCATCCTAATGAGCATAAATCCCATCTTATGTGTTCTTGGCCAAGCCAACGAGATCCTTCTGTTCTTTCCAGCGTGGTGTCTGTTTGTTGTGACACATCCTCAGCACAGGAAGGACATGGATCTGTTGGAGGAGGCCACCAAGATGGCCAGAGGGATAGAGCAGCTCTGCTATGAGGAAAGACTGGGAGAATTGGGATTGTTCAGCCTGGAGAAGAGAAGGCTCCAGGGTGACCTGATTGTGGCCTTCCAGTGCCTGAAGAGGCTACAAGAAAGATGGAGAGACTGTTTCCAAGGGCCTGGAGGGACAGGACAAGGGGAATGGCTTCCCAGTGCCAGAGGGCAGGGTTAGGTGGGATATTGAGAAGGAATCCTTTCCTGGAAGGGTGGGCAGGCCCTGGCACAGGTTGCCCAGAGAAGCTGTGGCTGCCCCTGGATCCCTGGGAGTGTCCAAGGCCAGACTGGACAGGGCTTGGAGCAACCTGGGCAAGTGGAAGGTGTCCCTGCCCATGGCAGAGGGGTGGAATGAGATGAGGCTGAAGGTGCCTTCCAACAGAAACCACTCTATGATTCTCTGAAGGGCAGATGATGCCTTCTTTCCCACAGAAGAAACAATCTGGAATGCCTGGACAAGGGAAGTTTTCTTGGGTTCTCAGACACAAAAGCCTATTCCCTCAAAGGCTGTGCGCTCAGCTTAAATCAATATACACATTTCTGTGAACACAAGGCTCTTTTGATTATTGTGGGAGATATATCTGGAATGTGACCTTTGGAGCCTCAAGTAGCACCAGAGACAGAAGCTAGGCACTCATGATAAGTCATTCCCTTGAAACAATACATGGGATTTTCTGGTTTTTAGTGGATAGTGACAACATAACCCCACCTATCACAAAACACTCTTCAACAATTCCATTTTCTTTGGTACAATTCTTATCACAGCCCAATCCAGAGCTGCCATGAGGCTGCTTTAACTCATGCAAGCCACATGTCACCACTGGCTGCCCCATGTCCCTTCCAGCCTGCACACACAGAGAGGGTAGCTGATTCCCCAGGAAATAAAAGGTGTTTAACAGCAGGGCACAACCACTTCCATCCTCTGTTGGGCCCTGCACTAAGTGAACAAAAGCATCAAGATTTCTGCATATTGTTCTTCTCCTGAGGGGAAGCTTTATGCTATTTGCTGTGTTTGCACAGGTCTAGTACCTGCAATGTTTGCTTGGCTTTCTTTTATTCAAACACATTTTTTCCAGCTGCGTTTCTGACCTATTTTTCTGTTACTCTGTGAACACTTACTGAGTGATAGTTTTTGCCTTTGTTTCAAGAATATTCCAAGAAAGTAAAAGTTCCACTTCAGTAACTATTTGGGCAAAGTTTCAAGGGCAAAAAGGCTTTCCCTCCCTTTCTTTCTTTTTAAGGATGCCTTAATAATTGATGGAATTCTAATTGTAAAATTTTTGGTTGTACAGTCAGAACAGAAACACCACCTGAGAAATGAAATGGCCACTGGTGCTCTGCCTGTGAATGTTTCATAGCTGGATACAGAGAGATATTCACAAACAGGCTGGACTGGAAAGTGAGATCTCTTTGCTGACCTAGGAGTAACTATTCAGACTCATGCTGCTAAAATGTTCAGTGAACAATGTTTTGATGAGAGACATCGCTGATATCCATTTGTGGGCCAATCCCAAACACCTTCTGTGCCCTTCCCTTCCATGAACTTCAGTATTAGGCAAGATTTCATGTACAAGCTGCAGATTTTCTAGGTTTTACAGCTTTATACTACTTTTGTGGCTACAGCATCTACCTTGCACCTCCCCAAGGTTACCACCTTGACACCATAGGAGTTCATTAGCTGCTGAGCAGGGAAGGTGTTGCTTTTCTGGAGTAATGAAAGTTTTCATTGTGTGTTCTTAGCAGTCTGTTGAAATATTGACTATTTCCCATTGAAGTCAAAACCATCAATCTTTCTGTTCTTTTTTTTTTTTCTTAATGTTGTTGAGGACTCTAAACAGCATTTGAGTGAGTCCTCAACTGCCACTGAGGCTTACTCTGTGTCAGGCTATTTGGGAGCATGATCTGGTACCCAAGTGCTGGCACCTCTTAAATTCACATATAGAGTCAGTTCTGAATTTCAGCTGAACCTGGTTTTCTGCCAACTTCCACATTGTGTAGCTTGAAAAATAGGGTAGCAAATCCTCACCAAAAGAAAAAAAAAAAAATTGAATGCAGTAATAGAGAGGGAAAAGAGTCACTGTCAAATGTTAATAGCATGTTCCCTGCAATGTGAATGAGACCAAGATTGGATTGGGTCAGGAGGAGGAGGGAGGCACAGCCCTGAGTGCAGCTGAATGCTTAGAGACACAGGTGGAAAGGAAAAAAGTGAAAGAAAGTCATGTTCCAGTTGAAAGAATACAGGGAAGTTATTTGTTTTAGGACTAGTTTCTGCTAAGGACAAAAATAGCATTCTGAAGGGTCTGTAGGCTGCTGAAATGGGGATCCAAATCCCTGAGCTACCCTGTCCAAAGCAGGACTGATTTCTCCAGAGCAGAACTGGGTGTGATGTATAGCCAGGCCACTACCTTGGCATTTCTCATCTGCTGTACAAAGAGTCAGGTCATGCAAAGCAGTGAGCGTGGACCTGGATTCTCCTCCTTTTGTCACATTGATTTATTTGTTATCCAGGGTCATTAGTTCTTCCATATGGAGATCCATTATTGCCAGTGATTTTCAAAGCCTCCTGAAATGCTTCTTACAGGATTTCCATAAAGTAAAAATGATATTGAGACCTTGTGCTGCACAGTCTCACAGCTGAAAGTGTCTATGAAAATGTCTAAAACATATTCCTTCTCCTCAGGACACCCTGAGTTTTCTACTGATCACAGTGGATTAATGCATGGAAAACTGAAACTCCCCATTATATATTAAGTATTCATCTGCTGGGCAAAGATGGATGATTTCCTACCAATTACCACAAGGAAATGTCCAGCTCACTTAATTGCCAAGCAATCCCTTAAAAGCACAGCTTGCTTTTGCTCTGCCATAACTGCTTGTCTGGCTGATAGGATTCTGATGTCAACAGTATTATCACCACAAGTCTCCTTTAATCTCCCTAAGACTTGTTTAAGCCTGGAACTAGTCCAGAAGAACCCACCAGGGAAGAAATCCATCTCCAGTCCTGTCATAAACCCACTGAGCCAAACACTACCTGCACCTCTAGAGAATGAAGGCACATAGTGACCCCAAAGCCACTAATCATGGCCATGGAGCATCCAATTTACCTGCGTGCAGATGGTTCTTAATGTGAGTTAACTCAGAGAGGGATGAGGGAACCTGGAGTCCTGGTGGTGTGACTCACTGAACCTCCTGTGAGGCTGCACTGAATCAAAGCAGATGGGTTTGTGCTGCCAGTGGGAGCAGCTGTTCCCCTGCAAACCCCAGCCAGGCTCTGCAGGGGGATGGAGGTGGCAGAGCTGGTGGCATCAGTCTCCATGGGGACTGTCCCCTCCATGCCCTGCTGCCTGCTCCCCCCACACCAGGCGAGGCTGTATGTGCTCCCTTCCAGCTCAGTGTGTGCCAGATGTCACAAGTGTTAGACATTCAATCTGTAACAATAAGGGAGATGTAAAAACTGTTACTATTAAATATTTATCAAGATTATCTGTTTGACCTTTATTTTTACAACTATTTGCACGCTAGCGAGAAGCTGTGGAGGCTGTCTGCAAAGAGAGGGCTGTGAATGCAGCTGTGCCTGGTATCACATCCCTGCTCTTTTTCCCACTTTCCTCCTCCTCCTCTGACTTTCCCTCCTTTCTTGGGGTGTGCTGGGAATAAGCCCAAAAGCCTGAAGTGGCCTCCGTGGTTGGCAGCAGTAAAGCTAAGGGAGAATTCATCATTACTATCTGATTTAGCCAAAGCACATTACAAACCATCCAACAAGGCACCACTTCCCAAGCTTGTTGCATCTTAAGGAGGCAACACAAAAGCTGAACAGGTCTGAGGAAAGACACAGCCCTGTCGCTGGTGTGTATTCCCTTTTCTCCTTTGTTCCTCACTGCAGTAAGGATCTCCTGACTAGGCACCCTCCTTCTCCCATCCTCACCCCACAAAAACGTCCCAAATTTGGGATGGATTTGTGCATCTCCATGCTTCAAGATGAAAACAGAGATGACGGGGGGTGGCAGGGGGAGGAAAAAGGAGATTTCAATTGACCCTGGGTTTCTGTTTGACCGTCACAGCTAATTGAATTGCCTTCAGTCAGTGCCAGGATTTGATGGCTGCCTTAAGAATAGGGCTGGCAGAGTAACAGAGGATGACAGCTGCTTTCTGCAGCTGGTTCCAACCCAAGGAGCAGGTCAATGAGCATGGATGAACTGGGGCTTGAAAGCAAGGAAGTACATGCGCATTTGCCTCCACAACATGGGCAGAGAGATGGCAGGAATTGCCATTTCTCTCTTTTTTCCCAATTCAGCATAAAATATCTGGACAAATGTCACGGCGTTATGGAGGCTGTTGAGTTTCTGAGTATTTGTTTCACCCCTCTTTCCTGCCTATAATTTTCCTAAGTCCATTTTTCTGCCCAATGGCTGGGATAGAATCAGTAATCGAAAAGCAGTGCTGCTGAAATCAATTGAAAAAGTCATTAAGCAGCTGTGGTGTAAAAAACCCTCCCCTGCCCTGAATTCTGGAGCTGGTCCCATTCACCCCCTTCTCCTCCCCAGCTGGGACACCATATCCTGGACATCCACTGGTTGCAGCCAGGCATGGGGGAACCAGTCACCTGTTAAATTTAGATTCCTTGGATGTGCCAGCAGCCTGACACGTTGATAAACAGCCACGATTTTTAGCAAAGGTTTGGAACACTCACTTTGCCTGCTGTTAATTGCTTCATGGTATTGAACCACAACATCTGTGGTGACCCAACCTGGGCCACCTCCCTGCGATGGTGACATTAAGGTCTCTCCATCCCTCTTCAGGCCAGGGAGCAGCTGATGGCTCTCAGAACAAAGACCCAGCTGGATTTACAGCTGGCCCAGCTCCTGTGTTGAAGTTGGGGTCACCAGGCTGTCACTGACAGCCAGACCTCCCTGCCAGTGGCCACCAAGCTGTGAGTGATCCACGGCCACAGGGCAGAGGTGCCTCAAGTGTGCCCACAGTGCTACAGGTTGAGAAAGGAGAGGAGAACACTGTGGATGTGCTCTGTGCACTGAGCAAGGTCAGGCATCTCAAAAGGATTGTGTGGTTGGATCTCAGGGAGGGAGCAAAGAAAATAAAGTGGCACAGGGGGTTGGATTTCTTAAGAAGAAATCAAACAAAACAAAAAGATTTGCCCTTGCCCAGATCTGAACTCTGGCCCTGAATACTGAGAAATCAGAATTTGTTTGTTGTTTTTTTTATCTGGCCACAGATATTTTGATAGGTTATGTGAAGACTATAAAATATCCCACTATGACAGGCCATTCCTCTCTAAGCTGATGCTGAAATACCTTATAGAAAACAAAGGCATAAAATACAGCGAACTGATATCTAAAGAAGGAGAATGACCTAACTTGTCAGTGAAAGTTATCACTGTTTTTTTCACCAATGAGTAGTTTTTTCTAGCTTTCATTAAAAAGATGGAACAAGAGCAAATCCACTCTTAAAGGAGAAAACTCCCTTTTTTGACTTTTTTCTTTCTTTTATTTTTTTTTTAAATTGTATATACCACACATTATTTCTGATGGAGCAAATCTAATCCTCAAATGGAAGAAATTAGAATGACAATCAGTGACTTCTCTATAAATAGAGCAATTATCAGGAGAAAAATAAGGTCAAAATATATTTACTACTAATTCAAAACCTTAGTGAGCCACAGAACAAGTGATTTGCTCTAACATGGAAATGTCCTGAGGGGATGAGTTGAGAAGCAGAGCTGTACATGCTGCTGCCTGCAATTTTATGAAGTGAAAGTATTTGAAAATGCTGTTTTTCAAGGCTGTGGGCATAAAGCCAGCTGTCATTCTGGCATGTAAATCATATATATCACTTTAAACTTTACAACTCAAAGGTACCCCTTTCATCAGGGGTAATTAATTAAGGAGAAGACAGAGACTGGGCAACAACAGGACATACTATTATAAACTGAAGATTCTCCTATCCTCCTGTTGAAGCACTTATTACTTGTATTGTCATCAGAAGTGTAACAGGCTGGATGGACTTTTGGACAGCACTAATACATCTCTCACTAACACGTTTCCACCTGGTCCAATGGTGTAAAAGGACAAGTCAAAAGAACCACATTTCACTCATAGTCCTCATGACCTATTCCTGTATTTATGGATTCAAGCATTAATACACTATAGCTATTCGTTCTCTTGGGATTTGCAAACAGTGGAGATTGATCCAACTATAGAGATTTCCTTCATGACATTCACTTAGAGGGTTTAAGCTGTACCTGGCTTTGTGTCTGTACATACACATGTTAAACATAAAGAAGATGAGCAAGAATAGTTTAGAGATAGACAAAAAACTTCACGTGCTTCCCCCTGAGAGTGAAAAGTGGTACTTTATCAGACAGTGACTTTTTTAGAGATGCCCTGAAATTTTCTAGGGAGTTTCAGCAACAAATGGTGTTTGACAAAGATTTAAGATGTGGGTGGTGGGAATAGAATGTGCCTTCTGCTGAATAAAAGGATGAATGGTCCTTTTTATAGCCGCTGGTTACAGTGGGTTCCTTGTGGTGTGAGAAAGTCATCTTGAACACCTCCTGGGGCTCAGGAAAGGCACTCCCTTGTCTGTGACGGGTAGATCCATGGCTCCCATGAATCCCTGGGATCAGAGGATATCCCAATCCTTAGGAACTCTGCTGGTCTGTGACCAGGCTCTGCCTTTGAGCTCAGGCTGAGGAGTCTGCAGTTCCACTGTGGTGTTCACACAGAGGATGGCACTTTTTCTTCTTTCTGTCCTCCCTGTCACCGTGCCAGGTCAGAGATTGTGCACAGCCCCAGTAATTAAGCCAGATAAATAAAATCACATTGCTCATAATTACTGTGGACAATTTTGTGTAATTAGATGTTAAGTGTGGTAGCCACTCTCCTTTATGGCCCTCGGTAAGTACCTGCACCTTGACTTAAAAGAAGCCTGGTAGGAAATATAACTGCTTTGTTGCTCTCTGTTTAATTAACTACCATTAAAGCCACTAATTAGATCGTAAGTTTTAAATAAGATGCCCTAATTATCTTTGGTACACGGTGAACTGATTTGCCAGGGCAAAGCCTTCCAAAAGTAAAAAGAAAAAAAAAAAACATTTGGCAGCTTTTAGGGTTATTTTTCTGTATCTGAGAGTCTCAGAATGTGTTTCAGGTGCAGAAGGGAAACTTGGAGCCCACTGGCTCCCATTGCACTGGAAGGCCCAGCCTTGGGACAGGAAGGCAAAGCAGTGAGCAGATGCCCCAAAAGACACAGCAGAACATCTACAAATAGTGCAAGTTTGTGCACATTCAGGGGAAGTTTTAATTCCAGAAAGGAATGCAATTTTGTGGTGATGATGATGTTCTTAATCTGTCAGTTTTGTTTCTGTTGGTATTACTGAGCTGCAGAATAAGTTTAGAAGATCTCAGTAAAGCAATATGTTTCTTAGTTCTGGTGTGGTTTAGGCAGATCTCTGAATTGCCCAGCCAGCAAACTTTCTGATCTCCCTGCCCCAGGAGCAGAGAACACAGTGTGCACAGCAAAGAGAGTATAATCCAGCAAACACCTGCATCTGAACCTTGATTATAACAAAGTTTTGACTGGTTGAAGAACAAATATTTCACATGGCTTAGCATTCAAAGCTATCTGACTTTGCATTTCATGAGTTTCTGCTGTTTGAGTAAAGGTGAGGCAAAGCCAAGGCAATTCGTGGGGTGAAGACCTGCATGGAGATTTCGTGGTGTAAATACCAGCTGTACAGACTCACTGAATATTCTCTCTGAGCTTTTCTTCCATTCTAATTGGGAGAGAAATGTATTCCAGCCTGGCACTCTGCTGTTAGCTCAAGGTTTTAGTTCAATCCTGTCTTGGATTTTGAAGAATGACAACTGTGAAAGCCCAAGAAAGCTAAAGAATGCATCTGAGAAGGCCTGGGAGGGCAGAACAGGGCAGCAGGAATGAGTGAAGGCTCACAAAGAGCAACCACATCATGCTTGTAGCCCATTTTCTGATTCCCAGGGTCAGGCGAAGCTGGAAAACGCTCAGGGTGGCACTGAGTCAGAGCAGAGCATGACTGCTCTGAGAAATAAAACCCCCAAGTGGCAGTAGAACCTTTGCTAGAAACTGAGCTAGAGAGACAACTCTTAATTGTTTTGTTACTTTGTGCTTGTAACGCCAACCCTGTGCCTGGACCCAGGTGATAAGAAGAGCTATGGTTTGATACCAGCAGTTCCTCCATGGCAGACACAGCCTTGGTCCCAGATGCTCACAAGGAAGCTGAAGAGGTGGTGTTTTTTAAACTCCTTAAATGAGCCAAAATTTTGCAGACCTCAGACTACTGACTCTTTCCCAAAGCAAGAGCCCTCTCCTCCCCTCCCTCAGTGTGTGCCAAATGAGACCCTCTGTTCCCAGAAAGTTGTAGGAATCACCTTCCCTTCCCATCACAGCAATAAAGAACCAATCTCCATTCTTCACAGAGTCTGTGCTATATGAGGTTTCACTCCTGCCAGGACTTGAAGTTTCCTTGGATAAGGGAAATAAGAGTGCATTTTCCCTCATCTGATCTACTGTTTGATTCCTTTGCAGATAGAACTCTGTCAATACGTGAACTTTCAACTTTCAGGCTTTCAAAGATGTTTGATAAGATACAAACATTTAAAGATAAATCAGTCTTTCTTGTCCTTCCACACGGTGGTGGGCTTGCTTGGATCTAATCTGTTTATATGGAATTAAACGAAGTATTTTAGCTATTTAGAAAGGTCTGAAAATCCAGGGCCATTTCTGAGAGTCCTTGGCATTATTTGCCTTTGCTCCCTGCAGCTGCCAGACCCTTCTAGAGGTCTGAACCATAACACCTGTGTTGTAATTTAATGTTTCATTCCTGTGAACACCTTTGGCTCACAGGAATACTTTGAAAGGCCAAATTTTAAGCAGGCCCTCACCTCTGTTGCTGCATACAAAAATAAAAATATGTGTAAAATTACAAAGAGTCCCTAAATAAAAATATATGGTGACATCCCACCAAGGGCATAACACATCATGGTATTTACTGTGGGGTGGGGAAGCTGTGACTTTCCATTTTCCCTTGAATTGCTGCATACAGATGTCCAAGATAGTGCTGTACTTTTAAGGCAGCTCCAATAAAAGTCAAATAAAAATGAATTTCACCAAGTCCAGAGTGGAACAGTCTTCCCCACCATTCTTAATTTTACTTAGAAATGTTCAGCTTTCTGAAAGTAAATAAAAGAAGAACACAACCAAACTTATCTGTTTTTTCTCTTCAGTTGCCCTGCTTCTTTCTCTCCTGCCATTCCCCCCCAAGCTTAGACTGCAAAGAAAATGGTATTTCAGCTGCAACCTGCTGTGTGAGTGGAGCAGCAGCAGGTACTTCTGGACCTGCTGGAGGGAGCTGGGATTCACCATAACTGCTGCAGCAAGCTGCTGCCTTCTAACTCCAGCTAAAAGCACTGTGGAATGTGATTGCAGCCTCTCAGGACAGACTCTCTGCTCTCTAATAGCACTGAGATGCTCCCTTGCTCTAAGATGCTCCTGATCCCTGTTGAATGTGAGGGAAGGCTGCCTTCCTCTTGCTTCCCTGCCCCTGTGACAAAGCTCCAGTCTGGGGTCTTTGAGGAGACAAGACATCCCTACCTGTCCTTTACCTGCTGGCTGAGGATGCAAAAAGCAGAATGGAGGGAAAAGCAGATGGAGTGGAAAGTCTTGCACAGAGGTGGCAAAAATAAAACAAAATCACTTTGTGGTACACTCCGAAGTCTCACAAGTTATTTGCTACATGTTTAATTCCCAGGTGAATCAAGAGAAAAAAAGCAGTCCTGTGTTCTTGTTCTCTGTTACTGCTCAGCCACTCCACTCCAGCAGCTTAATCTCTTTCATAGAGAGTTAAAATAAGTCAAGTGATAATGTTGTTTTTGTGAATAAGCAACAGGCACCTGTACCAGGCACACAGAGCAGAGGCAGCAATTACAGCCCCTTCTGCAGGACTCCTGGCAGGAAGTGAACCACTGCTAAAGAAAGCCTTTGACACCCTCTCCCCAGGCTGTTGCCTCCCAGAATTTCAATTTAAGATTGAATTTGAAATGTGTAATTAATTGGCTAAAAAAAGCCTTTTCTCTACAATAAACACCAGTTAGCTGGGCCTTTTCTGTACTGCTGCAGCTCTTCTGCCTTTATTTTGGGATAGGTTTTAGGACCTTTTGAATAGACACTTTGCCAATATCCCTATGGGCTAATATTAGGCATTACATTATTAGCACTTTGTATGGATGGGATATTCAATGAAAGAGGCTTTTACAGGGATAGAAGTCAGGAAGAAGCCTCAGAAATAATATTAACTTTTGGAAAACTACCTAATAAAGCATTTTCCTAGAATAGATAGGGTAGAGCTTCACTAAAAATTTGACTTGTAACACAGAAGTTAAACATCTCTCTCTCTTAAATAAAGCTTAATATTTGCAAAAATATTAACGTGCCACTTGGCAGAATTCCTATACAAACCCAAACATTTAATTTTGGTTGCAAGTAAGACTAAAATCAGAATTAAAAAAGTCAAGTTTGGTGGGGTTTTGTTTGCTTGTTTTGAGAAACCACCTAGAACAAAACTCAATTTTATGCAGATTCACCCCTGGTCCCACAACAGTTCTGCCACCCACGTGCCACCTGCAGTGGCACAGCCAGGAGGTCACTTGCTGTCCCCCACCTTCCTTTCCTGCCCTGCCCACATCAGTGCTGGCTGCACCTTTTGGGGGCTCAACTAATCCCTTTCAAGCTTACTTAAAAGACTCCTCTTGAGTTCAATAGGTGTGGGATCAAGCTCCATTGACTCCTGCTGTCACAGAGGCAATCACTCAGCAGGAATGAAGGGAGGTGATCCTTGTACATATGGTTTATAACTCTTCCAGGGACAGGGAGAGCAATTACACACAGTTCAGCCTGGTGAAAGCCTGGGCAGTGAACCCACTACAAAGTGCTTGAGTCTGAATATCCTCGAACAATTTCTCCTGTGCTATTAAACATCCACCTTCCCCACTGCCCAAGATAGATAAGGATGTAGATTCCACATCCAGCATGCCCTGTTGTTAGACGGTCTGTCAGCTCCGAGCACTCCTGTTCACTGGAGCAGCCCGTGTAATTATAAAGGAAGGGTAATTGAAATAAGGAGAAAGTAACACTTCAAAAGGAAGCAAATGATTCAGAACATGCAGAGCCATCCACCCACATCAGCAGGGTCAGGAGGTCTATCAAGCTTGGAAGCAGAAATGCTTTTGTCTGAAATGGAAGAGAAAGAAACCCTAATAGGATGTATTTATAATCTGGAATTTCTAGTTTTCTTTCTTTTTCTTAAAGCAATCCCTCTCACTTGGTAAGATGAGAAGCAGTGAACGTATCCAAGAGAGGAACAGCCTTAACCAGGAGCTACAGGCAGCACCAGACAACATGCAAGGGCCCAGGAGAGGGGGTCTGGTGCAGACCATCTCCAACAGGTCTGTCTCTGCTCAGCCCTCTTGGCTTTTACACAGAAACTTAATCCTGTTCTTTCTTCCCCCAGCCTGGTCAAGAAAACCTTTCCTTCTTTCTCCACCCTAACAAACAAGAGCTTTCTAAGAAATCTGTTCAGTCAGGATTTGCAAACCAGGTGTTCCAGCTCCTGTGCCCTCATTTCTGACTCAGCAGGAGCCTCAGAATCTGTAAACTGGCATTGCTCCATTGACTTCAGCACACCTAAACCCATTTGCACTTGCAGGTGACCTGGACCACTGTTTTATGTACTCATTTTCCACTCTCTTTCTTTATAATCATACTCATGCCAAAGATATTTTAGTCTCCTAGTCTGTCTCTGGAAGATTTGAGAGCACCAAGGCCCCTCCATTCTACTCATGTGACACTACGAATAGGGAATGGAGAGGTCCAGGTTACACAGGTGGATCTGGCAATTCCAGAAAGAGGCACAGACCTCCCAGGTCCTAAATTTTATAAATATTGATATATTCTCATATTTATTTCAAAATTGTTTCAACATTATATTTATTTGCTGAACCTTCTAATGTTGGTCCGTTATTAGCTACAGATTTAACCAGAAGAATTAACTATGATTCTGATTTACTTCATTTTCATGTCAGCATTGAACCCTGTCCCATCAGAACACAGAAGGAAGGCTCTAGAAAATAAAAATTCAAAGGTAAAAACCTCTTAAGTAAAAAACTTCTAAGAGACAAATCCATAACAAGCATCCTTTAACATCTTAGCTCAACATTTCCTCTTGAACACAGGTTTCCCAGACATCCTTAGCTGTGCAGGACCATCTCTTCTCTCTTTGTGAGATTCCACATGTAGGAAAGTTTCCTATTACATACAAATACAGAATCAATGAGAAAATTCCCTTCTCAGGTAACATTTGTAAGAAGCAGTGGCGTAAGGAAAGGTTAGCAAGCATTTTTAGTGGCTTGTGAAGTATTTTATGTATACCAGTAGTCTTCCAGCTTTCCAATCACACCTTTTTCATAGTCTGATAGTTTTCACTTTTAAGAAGAACTGATATTCTAGTAGCATTTTTTTTTCTTTTTCTCACTTCAGCAATTTTAAATATAACTTGTCACAGGCCAAATATTTCTCCCTTTCTACTTTTTTTAATAATTCCACAGATCTGTGGGGAATTTTGCCCTCAAGTCAGATTATTTGTGATGGGATTAAGAAAGAAAACTAGAAATCAGCTTTAAATAGTTTGGTTGTTTTTTTTCCCCCCCTGCCTAATTGTTTCCTCAGCTGCCACCACTTCTGTTCATCAGCCCCTTCCCTTAAATCCAGGTGGGATGGGCAGCAACCTCATAAGCACTTCGGAGGGACAGGGAGTAGCTGGGCTTTTTACCTGGGCTTTTTGTTATTGTATTTTTGTCTTTCTTCTGTTTAAGGTTCTGTTTTCTGTAGGTGGTAAATTTTAAGGCCTTTTAGGAGTGCTTTTTGTATCTTTTAAGGAGAGTTAGGCTTCCTGTTATTAAGTTTATTTCTCCTGTATTAAAATTTATTTTCCCATCAGGTTTTAGCCTGGAAATACACAGTGCTTTATGTGGCCTGTGTTTTGTAAAAACCCTTAAAATCCAGGATTTGCTGGAAGAGGGTGCTAGGGAGCAGGCAGTGAGGAAAAGCAGCCTGTAGTTGCTCCTACCCAGTTCAGTCTGGGGAATATATTAAGCTGAGTAGAGAGGCTTGTCTATGTCTGAAGTAGTGCTAGACCAGGGACTTTGCTAGTCTGTATTTTGAGCCTATTGCTAGTAGATGTTGCTGCTTGTCCTAAGATTTAGGATACTTTTAGTATCTGTTATGTGTTTGGGTCATTGAGTTGAGGACTGCAAGCACTTCCCAAAGAGCAGCTCCTTTTCCTTGGGAGGTGTCTGTCAATCTGCTTCCAGAAATGTGTGTGGGTGAATGACCCCAGAGATGTGCCTTAGGGCTGCAGTTTATTTACTTACTGGGGCTCTTCCAGAAAGGTCAAGACTGTTTCGAGAGGGGTCTCACCCACCGTCCCTGTCCCAAAATGCTGGTGCTGAAGAAAACTCTCAGAACTCTACTGAAGAGAGGAGGCGGTGGTGGCACAATCTCACCAAATTATATTGATAATATGTAGCAATTATACAGCACTTCAGAAGATCAGAGCACTTTACAAACATTAACTAATTTACAGCATTTACTGAAAACAGATGTGCCTTTTCTGGGAAAAAGAGGGAAACACTGACTGTGCTGGCAGAGGGGAGCAGTGGCCAAGCTGGAGCCTCCAGTTGGGGAAGGAGCTGGGTGGGGGCTCAGGGCTCCATGGAGGGACCTTCCAGAGGTCTTGTAAGTGCTTCACCTCCTGCTAAGGCAAAAGGAAAAACACCTTCCTTTTTTATGGTAGTTACTGAGAATGTGGGGTAATTTTATTCTGCTAAATGACCTTTTGATGGCCATGAAGAACACGGGCTGCAATTGAAGGCAAACTGCTCTGCTGTTGTCCTCATCACCCTCTGATAACCTTGGAGCAAGACAGCTGATGGCAGCAGCATCCTGTCTCCTGTGGAGCTACAGAAAGGTAGGATTGCCTTGGTAGAGCTAAGGCTGTATTCTGATTTTGGAGTCTTGTCTTTCTGTTTAACATCCTCTGTGTATCTCAATAGCTGTATGTGTTTGTAACACCACCAGTTCCTCTTCCATGATGGCTTGTATTAAGCTCCATTATTAAGGCAGTTATAAATGGAATTATGCAGATGACCTGTAGAGGCACAATAAGGATGATACTTTGGCCCTTCACCACCTGTAGCTTGTTTGGTCACCAAAATGAGAAGCTTCTACAGTGAATTATCTTAGAAGGTGCTGGAAGAAAAATACCTACAAGGCATGGGGGCGAGTCCACAAATACCTGTATTTCCTGTGATAACTTTCTTTTCCCTTTCCTGCAATCAGCCACTGTTTACTTTGCCTCCTATTTTCTTTGCAGGCTAATTAAAAAAATGCTGTTTACATGGATAAGTATTTTGCTATCAATACCATACAAATTAACCTCATAAATTAGCCTTTTATGTGATACTGTATCAAAAGGCTCTTGAAGTCTGATTGAATTATGCTTTACTTCCTAGCCCTGTCCCTTGTCATTGTCACCTCCTCAAAGAAATTAATCAAGTTTGTTAGGCATGACCTCCCTTTGGTAAATCTAGGATGACTGTCTAAACAATCTGTACTTGCCAAGTGTGCTCTGATGTTGTCCCTGAGCAGTGAATGTAGACTTGTGCACAAATATAGACATTTTAAAGCTGTGCTTGAGAGGTGGAGGGATAAACCTTATTGTGGGACTGGAGGGCAGGACCTGGCAGAGGATGGGGGGCATGTTGAGGTGGGAGGGGAATCCCTGTAACAGCACAGGTGTGGATTAAAGAGAATAAAAAATGATCAAGGAAAGCTGTGGGGTGCCTCAGCAGTGCTGCAACCTGGAATTGAATGGGAAAAGCAGAGGAGAAAACAGGAGGGTTGATGCTCCAGGGCTAACCCAGAGCACGGGAAGGAGGTGGCAGAGCCAGAGGGGTTTGCAGTGCTGGAGTGGGGATGTGGGAGATGAGGGAGGCTACGGGGGATGCTCCAGTGCAGGACAGAACAGGGAAAAGGGCTGGGAGGGCTGGTTTGTGGCAGTGCTGCAGTGCAGAGGAGGGAGTGCAGGGAGGGAGCCTCGGGTAATGATGCAGTGCAGAGCAAGGAAGAGGGAAAGCTGTGCTGCAGATCCCAGGGCTCAGGTAGGATTTGGGGAAGAGCGAGGACTGTCTGGACGCTGTCTTATTGTAGCACAACAGCTCTGGGCATTCACTTGCCTCTATCAGGCAGAGCAGGAGGGACACAACGTTTTTCAAGGCAGGCTCAAACATAATTTATTATATAAACTAGTATGTATTTTTGAGGGTTTTCATAATTGCCTTTTTTCCCCTCCCAGAAAGGGGAAAATCTGATTTCACGTGTGACTTCTGTGTTATCATATGACTCCAGGAGCTGGGGCTTTAGGAAAAAGATGGATGATGGGATCTACAGCTCTGAGCTTAGGAAGCCAAGTCACAGTGACAGCAGGAGCAGAACTGGGCTTGATACTTGAGTAATAGCTTTCTTTTAATCTATTTTCATTTAAATTGTGTTTTGCTCAAGAAGCTCCTTTATTTCTCTTTTTCCTTTATCTTTTTATTTAAATTTGCTTTCACCCCATCTTGCATAAGATTATTCCACTTTAGTGTGCTCATATAATGGATTTACTGGACGAGGGAATGTTCAGTTTTACTACAGAAATACAGGAGGCCCTAATCAAGCAGATTCTTTTCCAATTAAACATGTATTTGTTTTGCTGGCTGTGTATTCTCTTGGTGTCAGAGCTTGTGAGGAACTCCAGCAGAACTTGCAGTAAAACTTCTTGAAGTAAGGGTAATGTGATTTTTCTTTTTTTCACCTTAATTCTGTTTCATTTCAAGTCTTTATGGTTTTGAGGGTTTTTTTTTTCTGCATTAAAGACTAATGGGTTATGAACTGCAGTTTGGGAGAAAGGCTGTGTTTGAGGGACAGGAACAGATTTTGAAGCACAAGTGTGTTGCTTCCTCCTATAGCACTTGTCACAAATCAAGACGTTCACTGAACAAAAAATGCTGAGGCTTGGAAGTTACTTAGATTTTTAAACTTAGAAGAGAAGTATGTTTAAAAATATCACATGAGAGAGCTGCATGAGGATATCTAGTTGTGTGGTGGGCAGGAGCTCCACTGAGGATGCACAAAGACAAGAACTGCTGATGGAGCTGTGACTGTGGGCATCAGTTCCAGTGTGGTGGTTCAACACACAGCACTGAAAGGACTCTTATGTTTTCCACATGTCCCAGTAGATGCCAACCCAGCCCAGAAATCCCAGCTTGCACCTGAAATACTCCAAATATTTTCCATGGAAGTGCCTAGATTTCCTCAGTATGTTTCTGGCTACAAAATGGCATTTCCCCTAATTAATTCTGATGGCTTTAAGTTCCAGTTTATAGTGTGCTGATGGCTGAGATTCATCAGGAATCAACACAGATGGAACTCTGTTCAAGCAACATCCTAAGAAGGAAACCTGCAGGCTGTCTGAGAGCAGGTCTACACAACCAGCTGGGAAAAGAGCTATTATTTGCTCTCACCTCCCTGATATTACAGCTGGAACTGTTATTACTCCCCAGTCCAATGTCCTAGACTGTCAGGGACCACTCCCCCAAAGCTCCAAGGCTGTTCTTCAAGGAATTATATAGGACTCTTTCAACAGGTTGTAGAGTGAATCACTGTCATCTTAACTCAGCCCCTCCTGGAAGGGGAGCAAAATACAAGAGGAAATGCTTAGCTGATTATCTGTTTGAATCTGGAAAAAAGCAGGGAGGCTGATCTCAGCTTGATTATTCCCTGGTTTAGGCATTACCTGGGTCTTCCCTCTATTCTGCTGCCTGCCTACCTTATTCTCTCCTCACCAGGATTAACGTATGAGAAGACGGAGTGCTCAGTGAAAACGGAGAGGTTTTGTTAGTAGATCTGTTCATCTATCAAAGTCCAGGCTGCAGCCTATCTTAAATTGGCTCTGCTACTTTTCTTCTTTCATAAATTGCTTTAAAAAATAGAGACAAAAGGCTGCCAACTGTGCTAGTTCCTGGAAAAATCCTTCTTCTGTTTAATATACGAGTCTTGAGAGACATTTAAAAGCGAGATGCGGCCATGTGTGAATGCCTGTGTATACAGTGCAGTATCATGCTTAAGAATTTCAGCATCTCACATGCTGACTTTGCTGCAGATCCCATTTTTTTTCACCCCAAAGAAGCCTGTTTCAGGGGAGGTATTTGTGGTCAGCCCTTTAGAGACAAGGCTTTTCAGTTACCCACACTGCATCATCCAGGGGGATATTGGTATCCAAATCAACAGTCTCTTCCCAGTCTTTTCAGCTCGTTTGGCAGCTGGTTTGCAGACCTGTTGCCATGTCTGCAGCAGCCCTGTGATTTGTGGACTTTGTTATAAAGACTGATGTTCTGAATTTCTTTTCACTTTTATCTACTGCCATTTCCTAGGTCTTAGGAGCTCTGCAGAGTGTTTTTGTGGGTTTTTTTTCTCTTCTCCTGTTTCCACACACATGAGCAATTGCATGAAACCTGCTCATGGTTATGGCACTGGAGGTGTGGGCTTGTTGCTGTTCTTCAGGTCACTCATAAAGTGTGGTGGCAGGGACTTCAGCTAGGGAATATAGAAAATTTCTTAGGGGAGACCCAGAGGCAGCTGTTGGCCAGAGCATGGCAAGACTGGAGGTTCATTGATAAAAAAATATTACACCTTCTGAATGTTTATGAACCAGTCTAACTTCCAAGGTATGACTCAAACTGGTAATACAATTTCACAGGACTGTGTTTTCCTGCTATTTTCTCTCTGCCTTTCCCCACTATTAAGTCACTGCTGCTGTCAAAGCATCCACAGGGAGATCAGAGTGCTGAATAGCTCATCTCTGCTGAAACAGGTGGTGATTCACGTTCTCTTTCAAACTTGAAGTCACTATTTCTGTTCTGCCTTTCTCTGTCAGGGGAGTTCTTTTATACCTCTGGTATTTTCCTCTTATGAATTTCATTCACTGTCATTGCATCACCTCTTAATCTTTTGGTTTAATATATTAAGCATCTTTAGCTGCTGTGAAAAGAGATATTTGAGTACTCTGACTTCTCTGTGCCTTCTCCATTTGCTGCTGGGCAACTAACATGATGCCAAATGTCAGTGGCAAAGCACCAGGTGCTATGAGACTGAGAACCTCCAATGAGGGCACAGATGAGCAGAAACAGAAGTTTGGGTCAAAGTATTTTAAATTCTTGATTTCTCATGCAGCATTGAGGAAATTCTTAATGAGAAGGAAGCAGAAACAGGTATTCTTAGTGCCAAATAACTCACTTGAAATATTTTCAGTAACTGGCAGAAGAGGTCTTGGGACAGCAGTTTGGTTCTTGCTCTTAGTGATCAGTGCTCTAAATTGACATACTGATACACATTAATTTAGACATTTTTGGAAAACTGGGGGGTAAGAGCAGAGCCTAAACCAAAACATATGATCTAGAGCAAGAAGTTATGTTCTCCTGGGCACCAGCTTTGCCCTCGGATTTCAGCCCCTTTTCCCAAGCAGCAGTGAAAAGACATTGCCAAGTTTGCTTGTGTTTTGGCACCTGTGGGAGGCACAGCCCTGCTCAGCTGCCCCATTGCAGCTGTGGAAAGGAGCAGTATTTGGGCTCAGACCTGACTCTGTCCTGGCTTGGGACTGCAGAGCTGAAGGAATAAAACAGGCAAAAGGACATCAAGTATCAAAGGTTTCTAAAGGAGTGGGAAGTAGTCAATGCAGAGCAACAGCTGGGAAGAGAAAATTCATTCAAGACTGCATCTTTTGCCTTTAGGGTGATAAATGAGACAGTGGAGTGCGTGTTCCCTCAAATTTGCTTTCATTAAACCCCACTCTGAGAGAACAAGATAAAGATTTAACCTGCAGTAGACATTCAAGAAGAGATTGGAATTGCCTAAAGAGTTGGTACCTCACACTGAACTCTTTCAGACTCTCCTTGTGAATGCTCTAGGAACAGGAGGAGATTTCCCTCTTCACAAAGCAGTTTTATCCTTCAAAGCTGGTCTATGCTCTTGAAGGCAGGTCCCTTTCAGCCACGGATGCCCAGGCTTCTCTCTGCCAACCCTCCCTCTGTGCTCCCTCTGCAAGATTAGCCCCCTCAATCACACAGTGCCACTTCACCCTGTGCCCGCTGCTGCTGGGGACTGACGGCTGCCCGCCATGGGTTTTGTCACAAATCTTGATTGTATTTTATGCTCCAGTGCACTCAGTTTACAAGGGCAAAAGCCTCTTCTCTTGGCACTTTACACCAGGCAACCTTCCCTTACAGAAAGGGGTTTTCCAATAGGAATAAACAGATGCAAAGCCAAACTTGTTTTCTATTCTCTGGAATGCAAGCAGATTTTTCCCTTTTTTTTTTGCCCAGTGACAGACCAGCAGAACTATGACAATGTTTGTCAGACAATTTTTTTTAGAATATTTCCTTTCTCTAAGCACTGAAAAAATTCTAAAGGTGAGCACTGGAGTGGGAAACTCATCCATGTTACCAATGAGGAAGATTCATCCTTCTTTTTAGTTGTCATGAAGTTTGCAAAGTTGCTTATGTCGGCTTTGGTTTCATTGTCAGACGACTTAGTTCCAGTTGAGCTCTTCCATTTAAGCTGTTAAACAAATGAAAAGCAAAATTGTCACTTTTAAATAGAGTCCGCACATAATCACATTTTGAAACGGTCCTCTGTGGTAGGAGCAGAAGTTGTGTGCATTATGATATTGAATTTTAAATAATATATTACACAAAATAGCTTCCAATTTGATTTGGGGAGGATATATTTTCATGAATTATTGAGTATTTGATTATTGTGGAAAGCCTTTGCTGTTATGCACTGAAACTGTCACTCTCCCAGGCCCATGATATATGAGTTTGGTTATCAATATTTAAAGTTACGGTCAGCCTGGGTGCCTGGCTGCTGATACTGGTGACATGGACTAATCAGTAGTAATGTATATGTGCCTCCTGTCTCTTGTTTGCCAGGCAGAGCTGGAGCAAATTGAGTGCAGAAGATTCCCAAGTGATTTGTGGACTGGTTTGTCATTCTGAGCAGAGGCCCCTCTGACACTGCTGCATAGAAATAAGGTGAAGAGAAGTTGGCTGGGCTTTCAGAGCAGAGGTGTGCAGAGCCCAGCAGGCAGCAAATACAAGCCTGCCTTTCCTCTGGTGATAAGGGCCAGGCTGAGCAGTTCACAGATATGAGTATTTAGTGTAAAAATGAGAAATTGCCAAGTTGAGGGAGTCTGTGATGACTAAGGAGTAAAAATTTACTGGCACCTACTAAAATATTCTGAGTTGTTGCATATGAGCCCAAAGCCCTTGGAGGGTTGTTAACCCCAGAGACACCTTGGAGATGTGTGAAAGTAGGATGTGAACTGGGAATTTCAGTTCTTAAATAAAAAAACCCCGTATCTTTCTGTGGAGAAGCAGTCTGAGTGACAGGACTTTTATTTAAAGTGGTATGTCCACTCCTAGTGTTGTTTGAGGATAAATGCTGGCAGAAATACTCCTGATGCATTTCTAATGTGTTATACAAAGCAAATATTATGCAGCAATGAAAAAGTTCATAATCTGTTGCTTAAAAATCAAAGCCCAGTGCTGAGTGACCTCTGTCTCCTGCTCTGGATGGTGTGGAGATGATGATGATTGCACACAGGTTAATTAAAGCAGACCCAAACCTGCTTCAGTGGGATTGCTGAAGGATAAATTTGCACCCAGAAGTTTGCAGTATTGGGCTGTGATTGCAGACAGCAGAGAACCAAAATAAAAGAAGCACTGTTGCAGCTAATGTGCTGACTTGTACTTGTCTAATTAAGGCTGGATGTGCCAGTGGGTAACAACAAAGCAGATGACAAATACTGTGCTAGCTGTCACTCCATGGAATCCCTGTAAGGATTGAGGAGCACTGTGGTTTGGCTACCTGCTCTGCAAACTGGGTATTTAGCTTTAATTCAATGATTTGGCTGGGATCAGAGGCCAGGGGAGAACCCAATAATTTCATTTCTGTAGCTCCTGTATAAGAATGGCTCACGGTTTTTATTCTCAGAAGGGAAGAGAGAAGTAAGAGGAAAGAGAAGGAGCTGCTGCACAGGTGTTTAGAAAGGTGAAAAGTACAGTACAATTTTGTTTTTTAAAGCAGGAGGCAACTCTTATAGTATAGAACCAAGGGAGCCCAAGAAGACCCCTTACTTGTCCTTGTATTGCTCATGTAGATGTGTATTAATCATAATCAGCTCTATTCTGCAGCACACAAACCCACCCATCCTGCCTGTCCTTGACAAGCTGTTAAATATAGCCTAATCAAAAAGGCAGACTCTGGTAATCACTGGAGAGGTCACACCTTGGCAGCTGCAGAAAGGTGGCAGAGATGTCACAAACCACATCAAAAGCACAATGGTCACTTTTCTACCCTGAAGTATTTTTGAATACCCTCTTTCTCTCCCCAAGTCCAGGCACAGGCAGGAGGGAGGGAAGATCTCAAAGCAGGTTGTGCTTCTGCATTTGTGGACAAGCAGGGAGCTGGGGGAGCATGGCAGAAGTCAGACCTAGTGGATAGTGATGGCTCAGGAAGGTGAAGACTCATTTTGTTATGGCTCCATTTCTCCTTTTTTCCTCTCATTTGCTTTTTGAGAATCTCATCTTCTCCCCTGGAGGGAGGAATATCAGCTGGCAGAGCTGTAAAAGCTTTATCCATTCTCTGTCTCTGCCCTTTCCCAGACATGTTTTCCCTCTCACCACTGATGGCAGTGAAGTTCACAAAAGTTAGGCACGATGCAGATTAGGAGATTTAATGAATCAGAAAAGCCTGGTGTGGTCAGAGGAAGGATTCTCAGGGCAAGCTGTGCTATATATGCTCCTCTAACTGTGCTCCTCCCTACTACAGATCCTTTCCTCACCTCCCCCTCCTTCCTTGTTATTCTTAGATGGATTTATTCTGTGACTGGGGCCAGTCCTGGTGGCTGTGCATAAACCTGCAGTAAGGGAAGGAGCTGACAGGAAGGTGTTCCTTTCTGTTGCTCTTACTCTCATAATTCAGCTCATAGCTCTGCTTGGCCTTTGGGGATGGCAGATTTCCAGCTGATGGGCTGTAATAACATGCACACAGGTTTCATATTTAAAAATTCACAGGAGCTGAATAATTATAGTGTCCTGCCTAGCAGTATGGTTGGTGACATGTCCTGAAGAGCCTCTCTGACCTGAGATGTTTCAGAGGCTGGGGAAGGGCAAAGATGCCATGAGCTTTTGTTTCCTATTAACGTTGTGGACTCGGATGAGGCAAGGTTGTGCCCCCAGGTAACTAGCAGGGCATAATAAAATCTAGCGTTTCTCAGTTTCCTTGCTCATACCCCTTATCTCCACAAAGGTTTTAAATAAGACCACCTGCATTTATAACCTGCTGTGGTTCTTTCCTGACTTCATCAATAATGTATTTCCACCTGTTTTCCTGGCTTTGGGGAAATGTGAGATTTGCCTCTTGAATACTTGAGATTGGACTCATCTCTGGTTCCTAGACCAGTTCTGGGACAGCTTTTATCTTTACTTCATTACAAGGGTTGTCATTCATGCCTGAGAAGTGACAAAGCCATCCCTTTCACTTCAGCTAGGGATGGCCTCTGCTGTCAGAGTTTGCCCTGAGCAAATCAGCAGCTGATGTTAGGGGATGCTTTTCTTCCATGTTACTCTAAATATTTTTAAGAAAATTCTTCCTCCCCCTGCTGCAGTTTTCTAGATGTGCTGGGACTACTGGGCTTAGTAAAGTTTCAGAAAGAGCTGAACAGAATCTTAGTGCTGAAGTCAGGTACAAGCACAACTTAGAGCTTCCAGTGCATCTAGGGACTCTTGGCTCTCCGAATTATGAACAGCCAGGTTAAAAGGGCATCCCTTGGAAGAACTTGTCATAAAGTTCTATTAGGATCATAAATCCATTAAGAATTTGAATCCATACACAAACTGTCCCATAATGTGCTGATTCTGCTTTGTCTTTGAATATGGGAGAACTTTGCGGTAACTTTCTGCAAGTAATGTCATCTAGTATTGTTCTAATCACTCGTGTGCATTCAGCTTAGTCCTGTACCTATAAATATTTTAGTCCTGTTCCTCTTACTTAGGTTCATTAAGCACTTAAAGGCTCATGACTGAAGCAGCAGCGAGTGAAACAGACCCCTGTGCTCTGCACAGCACCAGAACTTCTGTGCTGCACCACAGCATTCATCAACTGCTCTGCCTGGCTGTGGAGATGGCAGTGGCTGAGGAATGTTTAGAACATCTTAGCTCCACTTCGGTGTTTTAATAGATCTTGCTTTAGTGAACAATTTCTTGCTGCCTTAAGAGGATTTTCTGCTGTTCCTTTTCTCTTGACTTATCTGACATATGCGCAGCCTTAACTACAGCTTAACCAAGGCTTTTGGGCTGGCTGGGTACCCAGCTCGGCTCTATTTCTGCACATGATGGCTCTGTAGAGATTTAAACACACAAGTCTCAGCCATGTTTTAATGCTTCAGGACTATTTCCTGGCAATTAAGGGAGAGAACTGAAGGCATGAGGCTTTTTCTACAGGTTGTTAGCCACAGCTGCCCTTTGGCTATTTGGGAAGCAGGCTGAGGTTGATGTCATTGTTATTTGAACACAGCTGCTAAGGACAGGTGTGGCAAAACAATTAGAAGAAATAGTTGTATCTCCTAAAGAGTTTTTTATTTTGCTTTATTTGTGGATGTATGGGGTATCATTTCCTTATGTATGTTGAAGTTCAGGTGGTGTTTTTTTATGGGCCCATTTGGGTGGAGGAATTTCCTCAGATGGTTTGGAGGATGAGGATGTTGCTGGATAAGTCATTCTGGTTGTGATAGTGGTTCTGATGACTGAAAAAAAAAAACCCCTCTGGAAATAAATCACAGCCATAAACCCTCTCTATGTTGCACAGATCACATGGGATCTTCTGTCAGGAAGAGTCTCCTCAGGAATCTCCTTTGGGAGACTGGGAGCAGACTTGATGCTTTCCCTTGGATAAGGGGCTGTCAACTGATGGTACAAAGTGAGGAGAGCTTTATTCATTGGGAAAGTGCTGACTGGACTATCAATCAATCCTCATATAAGCCTTGAGTTATTAATAAAAAGCCTGGTAATCTAACACCTGCTCTCTATCTTCCTTTTGGAGGGCATAAAAAGCCACAAGATCAGCCTCAGCAGTTTTGTGCATCTCCTGGACTTGTTAAATCTCTCTCACTTCCTTTAACTCACTTCCTGAAATCTTAAGCATTGATGCTTTATGCTCTGCCTTGTAAATGAAGCCTGTTATTATCATTGAGATAGTGTTTTTATGGCATAAATAATGAGCTGAAACAGGGGAAGAGGCGTTGTGTGGAATTACTGCCTGAACTGAGATGGAAATAATCAATATGTCCTCACTTACAAATCTCATCTGCATGTCGACTCCATCTCCCTGGCTGTCTCACCACCAATTCATTGCACAGGAGGCCCAATAAAACATGCTGGTGTCATTGATCTGGTTTATTCATAGCTGAAGATAGAAATGCATCATTCAAAATTAATGGAAGGGCTTCTACCTACTGGCCCATCCAGATGGAAGTATCTGTAACCCAGCATGGGCTGGAGGATGGAGGTGGGATTATCAAATAGTAGGCTCTTGCATGAACAAGTGTAAGGGAAACCAGCAGTGAAAATATTCCCTAGGAAAAAGAAACTCCTCTATCACTTCACATTTGAGGCTCCCTCTCTGCCTCATAGAAGGTTCTTATTCTATTTATATGTGAACACCTGGAGAAAGTCAGTAGTTTGTCTTTCTCTGTTGATAATAAGAAAAGCAGAAAAGGAGTGTGGAAATGATCATGTGCTCTAAATGACCCAATGATTCTGGCAGAAACCCCTGCCTGGAGGCCTCAGAGCAACACTTGTTGCTGCCACCTACGTCTCCTGAAGAGGAGTTATGTGTCTGATTTGAAGTTCAGCTGTATGAAACAAATTATTTGGGGTTTGTCTCCAGTGGATTTAGGGAAAATGTAATTAGAAGGTAAACCAAAAAAACCTGAGCTAGTCTTCCATTTCTTGCACAGTCAAAATGACTGATCAACCTGTCACACTGGTCCTTGTCTCTTCAAGTTCTTTGGCAAAGAAATTGCCAATTATTTGCTGAGGAGAAACTATTCCGTAAAAAGCAGCTTTCTTTGTTTGGCTATCTCATCTGTGACCCAGTTAAAGCTTGCCTATTGATCTTGGAGGTGGAAAGCAAGGAAAATCACCTATTGGATCTGCTGCCTCTGAGGGGAAAGAAATTTGGTTAGTAAGCACAGCTCCAGGAGAGTTTCCACTCCTGTTTGCTTTGTCATCCCTTTTTCTCTCCTCAGCTCTAGTCAGTATGATGCTAAATCCCAGGGAGCCTTCTTACTCTGATAATCTGATATTTATACAGAGAAAACATGGTCCTGCAGTATATAGGATCTTCACTCACTCTTTTGTCCTTTGCAGCCAGTTTTGAGATGCTGCAAACCCGAATCCGCCCAGCCATAATAGTTTTACAAATGGAGTAAAGGAAAATAGAGAGAGAGGAAAAATGGCTGAGGAAAAGCCAGTTATCTCTTAATGACAGAGGTGCTGGAAATCCTTCTAGTTACTCTTCTATCTGAGGGAGAACAAGACCTGAAAACAGCCCATGAAGCTGAGGATACCAGTCAGATTTACAGGGCTGAGCTGGCTGCCAACACACTGCCATGGAGCAAAGCCTCAAAGTATTGGTAAACAGGGTAACCCATTGATGAGCACCAAGAGGACTTGGGTTCTTCACTCTCACACCAAAGCCCAGCCTGACCTGCCCCCTCCCTGAGCTGCTCCCAAGTTCAGATTTACTGTGGATCACTGCAGAGAATCAAGCCAAGCCCTCCGGGATATTGGAAAACCAGCTTTCAGACACCAATTGAGTTCAATAATTGCTCAACCAATTGTTCTTTTCTTTAATTTACTGCACACAGTATATATTAAGAGTATTTTAAGGGTTTCTCTCTAAACATCTGTTTTATTGAGAGCCAAGGCATTGGCCTGTGGTGATCTTATGCCAGAATAAAGCAAGTGACAGTTTAGCTGGCTGTATGGAGAACATGGTGTGGGAAGCTGATGAAACATTTTGGTACCCAGACGAGCTCTTGTTTCTTAGATTTCAAAATATTTTCTAGTTTAATCTCATCTCCTTCAAGCTCCGCTGGCTTTGATTTCTACTGAGCTTTAAAATAAAATTAAAGCGGAAAATTAAAGGCTGAGGACCAGCACTGAGAGTTTTCCCATCTCCATTGTCTGAGAGCTTAAATACAGCAAGGCAAGGGGAAGAGAAGGGAATAACTGTTAATCGCAAAGTTTGTTCTTTCCTTGTTTTTCCTAGTGGTTGTCAGAGTAAATCAGTGCCTTTGCTAGGTGTGCTGGAAGGCAGCCCTGTTGGCTGGAGCCTTCTGCTGCTCCCTGCAGAGTGCACAGGATCCATTAAGGAGCTGGAGGATATGTTTTGAGGGATGCTTCATCCTTTAACATGTTTAATATTGTTGTGGGTCTTACAGGAAAGCTGAGTTGGGAATCATGCTGCTTTGTATTCCTTTTGGAACAATTTTCTCCCTTATTCCCTCATTTAGGTTAAATTAATCTGTCATCCAGAATGTGGCCCACTGCAAGGTGGGACTTCATCACATATCAGGTGTGTATGCATTAGGTTTTTGAGGAGTTTTAGCAGAGGTGACTTGTGTCTAGGAAGAGCTTTAGACTACCTTGCAAGCCTGGCTTTGTATTCCAGCCTGGCATACAGCCTACTCTGTGCCACTGACCTGGAAATATGTGCTTCAGTCCAAGACTGCTTTATGTAAATGATGAAACAATTAATTTTATGTTTTCTTTTTTCATTACAACCAATTCTCTATTTAGTTTTTACAATTTCCAGGTTTGCTTGAAATATTTAGAATCATAGAGGTAATGAATAGTTTGGGGTGGAAGGGAAGTTAAAGATAAGGGACTCTTTCTACTAGTCCAGGTTCCTCCAAGCCCCACCCAACCTGGGATTGAACATTTCAGGCATGGGACATTCACAGCTTCTCTGGGCAACTTGTGCCAGGGCTTCACCACCCTCACAGGGAAGGATTTCTTCCATGTGTATTTGGAGAAATGAATTCTGGCAGGGATACTATTAGATATTAGTGTGAATGGGACAATTAATCCTGTGGATTTTAGCCTTTCTTTTATGAACCAGACTGAAGAAATAACTTTGAAAACAAATCTTTTTGAATCATTTCCCTATTTCCCCTGAGTTCATTTTTAGCATTAAGAAAACTGCTTTTTAGAAATGTTTGAGCACTAGAAAACATCAGGTGGATTTGTAGAGATATTTTAAGTATAATCCTTTGGGTTATATTTTGCTTCCATGAAGCTATCATAGCCCCTGTAAATGTCAGTGGAAATTAGGTATTTATATTAATGGAGGCTTCCCCCTCCCTTCTCTGTTTTTAAAGGTGGGATTTTTGCATCAGTGATTCAGAAACAGGACTGAATTTCATCAGCATTTCCTCTGAAGGAGGCTGTGCTTGTCTGAGATCTGCTGGCAAGCAGCAATTGTTTAGAGGGGCTCTTCAGAATCTAATTTACAATGAAACAAATTCAAATAATATGCAAAAATAAAATTAAAAAGTGTACCAATTAACATACAAAAGTAGAACTACAACACGTTCAACTTAACAACTCCTCGGAGGGTGCAGCAGCCCATGGAAGGGAAACAACACTGAGCATGCAAAGTGAACAGCTCCATGGGGGGGAAAGGAATGGGAAAATAAACTCAGGGTTCCTATTAGAGAGACAAAACCAAACAAGATTTTAGATTGATCTTTGTAGGTGAGGTGTAAAACCAGCCTAACAGTCTTGAAATTATGCTGTGCCTATGAGAAGAGCTTGGCTTTGGGTTGGATAGGCAGAATGTCCTAGGGGATATCTGAGGCTGTGACTAGGGATCAGTGTCCTGTTGGCAGCTGGAATCATAGCTGAGTGGGGATCCCTTTATGGTGGTGTTGTACATCTTCAAAGGCTCTGAGAAACAGAGACTTGAATTTTTATGTATTTTCTGAAAGCCAGTGTGAGAAAGATGTTATTATTGCCCCACTGCACAGATAAGCAAATGTGGTGACTTGCCCAGAGCAGAGTCTTTACCTTGGGATCACGGGACAGGTCAGGTTGGAAGGGATCACAATGGCTCATCTGGACCAACCTCCCTGCTCCAGCAGGGCCATCCCAGAGCACTTGGCACAGGACTGTGCCCAGATAGTTCTGGAATATCTCCAGTGAGGGAGACTCCACACCCTCTCTGGTCTCTGTTCAGTGCTTGGTCACTGCATAGCAAAGAAGTTCTTCCTGATGTGCTGGTGGGACTTCCTGGGCATCAGTTTGTGCCTGTGGTCTCTTGTCCCATTGCTGGGCACCCTGAGCAGAGCCTGGTCCATCCCCTGAGCCTTTCCTGCAGACACTGGCAGACATGGATGGGGTTCACTCAGTTGTCTCTTCTGGAGGCTGAACCAGCCCAATTTTCTCAGCATCCTCTCTCCTCAGTCCTGTCACTCATGTAAACCCGTGCCTTCCAATGGTGCACAAAGCAGGGGCATTGTGTTCTTCTGCCAAAAGAAAAGGCAAGAAATGCCTGGTTTGGGGTGCATTCCTTCAGAAAACCTGGTGGTGTTGGCCATGACTATCCCTATAAAGCACAGAGGTAACAGCTACTTGACATAGAACCAGAGCTATAGAGAGGACTCTGGATAATGTCTAAATGTGGGATGCCTGTGGAAACGTTGTCATCTTGGTGTGAATTCAGGTGTCTTCACCACCTTATTCCAAAATGAACTGAATCCACCTCTGGGGTGGATCATCCAATTAGTTAAAAATCCAGTGTTGGATTCAGGAGGATTACAAGCATGGGAGCCTGGGATGGTTGGGTTTGCAATGCCTGGGGGAAAAGGTAAGGGGGGGAAGGATTTCTCCAATGTGCAGCCAAGCCCCAAAGGAAGTGCATTGGTGCTTGTCTGAATGTTAAGTGCTTGATTAAGCACTTTGCTGAATCAAAGCTTAGATCATTACTGTAGGCAAGGATTGTGTCTGTATTTTTATCTCCACACAATACATTAATACATTCAAGTGTTTCTCAAATTTCAGCACATATTTATTGGGTGTTTTGCTATTATACTTGCTAGGGCTCCTGAAATGTCCTGTATGCCAGTAACAATGTCACTGTGGGATATACACAACTTGAATTTTAAGCCAGTGATAATTAAAATTGAGACCACATTTATATTTCCTGCAACCCCTGCAGGCTGTCCTGTTGTCAGCTCTCAGAGCAAGGGTGAGCCAGGTCAGTATTTAGGAGAGAGCCCTGAAGGGGTCTGTGGACAGGGGAGGGAGAAATAGAGGCTTTGAGCTTTTCCAGCTTGGTGTCCTTCTTACTGACTACATAGGGGTTAACAAATCCTTGCAGGTGAGATGTAAGATGGTTTTGGGGTTGGTGGATCCAAGCCAGGTCTTGGGGAGCTCTGGTGACTCAGGCACAGCGGGCTGTGATTGACATCCTGGGAGCCAGGAGAGCAAGGGCTGGCTGTGCCCAGCAGCTTCCACAGAAAATTCCCTTTGCATTAATCACTGCTCAGCCCTGACTCTCCTGTGCCTTGGTGGACCCTACACTGACCACTTTGGATGATGAATGATCCAGTACATTGTTTTTAACGCTGTGGGAGCATCATCCTCAGCGTCAGATTTCAGTTTGTTCTATTAATTTCTCCCACTTCTCCCAGTATTTGAACTCAAATCCCACTTTCCTTTCCCCTTTTTCTGTATGGAATGTACAGAAATGGGGTTTCTGCTTTACTCACAGGTGCCTGCAATCCACTGAATGAGTGAATGGTCCTTATATAAACGGTTTGCAGTGGGGTTTAGGATCTGTCTGCTTGAGAAGCACTGTGCATAATGTGTTGTTATTAATATTGCTCATCATGCTGAAATAGTTACCTTTTCCAGATGAATCATCACTGGCATAGCATTATTCAGTATATTGAAGTACCAGAAAATAGTGTTTTTCTAGGAGTAATATTCCCTCAGCACATTAGTTAGTAAATGTCACACACAAATTGCTCATGATTTCCCTTAGATCAAAGGAATATTTCATAACAGGTGCAATATGATTTTTTGCCTTCAAAAGAGAATACGAGAGTCAGCATGAGATACATCCTATGGAAAAAGCTGTCTGGGATAAATCAGATTATTATGAGGGATGTGTAAAAGGAAGGACAGTTTCTATTTGAGATCAGGCATGTTGTCCATGGTATTGAAAGATGAAATATTCTGCTCTGGTGAAGGGCAGCTGAATGCAGTGACTGCAGGCGTTCTCACAGGCAACTGAGGAAAACAACTTTCTATCTACTTCACACCCAGTCACACACCAACACAAAACTGATCATGCTGTTGCCTTTTCCATTCCCTTTTCTTCCTTCTACTCCATCAACAGGCAGTGTTAAATTGCTCTCCACACCATATTATGGGGTGCAGTTGAAATGGAAAAATAAAAAAAGAATTTTGTGGTTTTCATGGTAGGAGTGGAGCTGGGTACTGCTGTGTCAAAGGGTCTTTAGAGCTGAGGATTTAGGAGATGGCTGGAGCCTCCATGTTTCCATGTGAAACCTGGGAATACTTCAACACAAGAATAGGAAAGGAAGAACCCATGTCTGGGTCAAGCTACCAGACATTTAGATTTCTAGCCAGGGTGAATATTCCAATGAATAAATGAAAGGTTCAGCAGTTCATTTCGCAGGCTGAAAAATTAGATGTAAAAATGCTGTAGGTGACAGAACCTGGCCAGGGACCCAGCAGGACACATTCACCTTGAGCAGGATTTTTTGACATTTGCTCTGGATGAGATTTTTGGCATTTCAGAAGTTTGGGGTTATTGCTGCCAAAAAGGGAAGCCAGGTCAGAGTGCCTGTGATCCAGCGTGGCAGTTTGTGTCCTTATGAGCCAACAGCAGTGAAAGCAGCTAATCTGATCATCCTCTGGCTTTCACAGGTGGTGAGACCCCAAATTAAGACTCGCTCAAGGTTGCATAGTGAGGGCAGAGCAGGGTGGAATTGGGCACAGCAGTTTCTGAGACCCGAATCAGCTCCTTCCTCCCACGGCAAAAATCTTCTTCCCACACCAGTCTCGAAGTTATTAGCAGCTGTTCCCAAACTGAAAGCAGCTTTCTGAAATTGGACCATAAAAATAATCTTTCTCCTTCTACTCAAGCCGAAAGCAAACCTCTGCGGATAGAGGGGAACGGAGAATTAGGGAAAGCAAAATATTCCTTTTTATTTAATCCCGGCAAAAATACATCCTTCTTAAAACCATACAACAAACAGAAAACCTGTGCTGCTATAGATCTTGCTGCTAAGAAGGAGTCTATCCCAGCAATCTGTCTGCCTGCCTTTCTTGCTGTGCTGGTACTTTTCTGAAACTGTTGAGTCTGCATTTTTATTCCTCCTCACACTCTGTATCCAGAGTAAATGATGCCAGACTCTATCAGCTCTCTGGACATCTTTCCCGTGTTATTTTCAATCTTGGCTGGGGGGAGAGCAAGGGGATGTTTTCTGCTTCAGTTTAAACACTATGAAACAAAACCAATTCTCTACAAGAAAGCAGCAGAGATCACCTGAATTTACATACCTCGGACGGAGGAAGAATAACTTCACTGTCATTGAGATTGCTTATTCTCCCTTCACACTTATGTATGTTGTCAAAGGATCATTTACCAGCCTAAAATGCAGGTAAAGCATAGAAACTTCATCTGAAAGCCTGGCAGGGAGGGAGCAAACATCATTGCTTATATCTTGGTGTTTTCCCCATCCCCCTTCCTTATATATTTACTTAGACTGTGAGATCCTGACTATGGGGCTGTTTATAGAGACTGTTTTAAAGTGTCAGCTCAATCCTGAGCAGGGCCTAGGAGTTGGGACTGTTATAACTTGTAACAAGGTACCAATTGGACAGGTCATAAGTAGCAAAATTTGTCTTTTCTAGGCAAATATTCTCTAGCAGTGACAGAGCAAATAAAAGATGCTAAACATAAAGTTTACTTATTTTCTCAGCAGACAGAAGTGTGAAGTATTACTGAGCTATTTGATATAAATAGTGATTTATGTTCACCTAGGACCACTGAAATTCCTAAACTTCAAAGAATCACAGAATGTGCTTAGTTGGAAGGGACTTGCAAGGATCATCAAGTCCAGCCCTTAGCCCTGCACAGGACAATCCCCAAGAGTCACACCATGTGCCTCAGAGTATCATTTTAACCCTCCTCGAGCTCTCTCAGCCTTGGTGGTGTGATCAGCCATGGATTCATGAACCCCTGGGATAGCAGAAACCCTCTGTTTCTTCATTCTAGCACGAAAATGCAAGACCCTGATGTTTTACTGAAATGAAAAAAGACACAGTGCTTTCCTTATTTGAAAGTAACTTTAGAAAGTTGCTTATTTTGATAAGAAAAGGTGAGTGTGTCCTTGCCAGAGCACAGTGTGCTCTGCTTATGGCAAGCAGGTCTGTTTGTCTGTGTCACCTTTACCTCTACTTGGCTGATAGCAATGAAGGAGGGAATTCATAAAGGTCAGTTCACAGAATCACAGAACTGTTTTGGATTGGAAGGGACCTTCAAGACCATCTTGTTCCAACTCCCTGCATGGGCAGGGACACCTTCCACTAGACTGGGTTGTTCCAAGCCCTGTCCAACCTGGCCAATAGGCTGGTTAGTGGCCTGTTATTTACAAATCCCCAAAAGTTATGAAATACCAGCTAGAACAGCTTGTCTCTTAGCTCACTATAGCTGTTGGGGCTTTGGACTTCTTAGCTTTTAGTTCCACCCCTGGAATTTTGGCCAAGAGCGGATTCTGTCTCATCTTCATGTGCATGACCTACAAGACATCGTCTTGAAAATTAGACCATATTTCTATTCCCTTTCATACTGGGAAAAGCTACCTCTGTTGCCTCAAGCCTTTTAGCAACTTATGTATAAATCCAAATAAAACAGAAATATCCAAACAATATTTCCCTGCCTGCTTAGTGGGCAGGTGGCACAATCTTAAGGAGATTAAAGGCTTTTCTCCCTCTTTAAAAACAGTAATTTCATTCTATTTTTAGAGGTGGAGACCGTCTCTCTCTGTCTCTACCCAGAGAGTTGTCCTTTACCCAACATACGTAAATAACAGCTAGTATTAATGTGAAAATAGAACCAAATCTTCTAAATTGGGCACATTTCCACAGCAGTGACCCAGCCCTGTAGTAAAGAGCGTTCTCTCCTCGTGGCAGGATGGGCTGGCACCTGAAGCACCCATTGTGTGCCGAGTTCTCCAGGCTGCATCCCTTGTAGTCATTCGGCTCACGCCACATCACTGTCTGGGAGTCCCTCATTTAGCAATTTATGGGCCATGTCAGCGTAATTTAGTGTCTTAATACTGCTGGTCAAGGACCATCAGCGTCTTCTAAACCTCCGTTGTCCTTGGCAGGGAATGGAAGCAGAACTCACTCGGAGTCAGCTCTCTGGGCAGCTGAGGGACAGCTGAAGGCAGAGCTGATATACATCCTTGGCGGTAAAATTATTTCTCTGCTGAAGAAAATGGCTTTAAAAGCAGCATTAAAACAAGCAGCGAGAAAGAATAAGCTTTGGAATATCCACTCCATGGGTCTCTGCTCTTCCCTGAAGGCAGCAGGGCTGGGGTGTTGTGGGCTGCTCTGGGAAAGGGTTGTCCTCAGCCCTTGCTCCCTGGTCACACATCTCAGCTGGACAGTCAGTGCCATACTCAAGGACAGGGAGGGAAATGTGTGCTGGAGTGTTTCCTGCAGCACCTGCACTTTGGGGTAAAGTATTCATGGCTTTACACTTCAGATGAACCCTCCTTTAAAGGCACAAAGAAGTTGTATAAGTGATGCCAGGTTTTTAAATCATCTGTATCCAAGCCTTTCACAACTTGCTAGGAGTATAGCAAGGAAAATATATTCCCTGTAACTCAGCAGGAAGAGTGTTAGAGGGGGTTTTCTGCTGGGGAAAACAAAGGGACAATATAAAAAAGACCTGTCCATTAAGAAAGAATAGTATCTTAAATAAGAGAATTGTAAGCAAAAAGTAGGGACGTGGTGGACTGGAGACTGCCTGAGTGTATGGAGTCTGTGGAGTAGTGCAGGGGAAATAATATTATATTCTCTTTCTGAAGGTCTGGGGGAAGTGCAACACCTATTTTGTGCCTCAGAAAGAATTGTGCATACCCTGATGTTAAAGGTTTGTGCTGGTGGAGTCAGGTCCTCCAGCCCTTTTCTTCAGGTTCCCAAGAGGAGTTTATTCCTCCTTAGTGGGTATTTATTTGTTTATTTTTCTAAGAGGGCTTTTGTTTTGTTCAGAAGGTGAGTGAGTTCTGCACAGGATGTAGCACAGTGATTGCTCTTACTGACTTTTAATAGAGAAAAGGTAATTGTTGTCATTATTTATAGCAATAACATTCTATGATGAAACCTTTTTTTCTGTCAATCCCACTCCCTGCTCCTCAACTCCTGTCCCCCACTGCTGCTCACAGAGGCCCCAGAGGGAATCACTTTGTAGGTTTTCAGAGATGTTCTTTTCCTGTTGAGTGCTGCTCCTGTTCTGCTGGTGTTTTGCAGGGAATCCAGGCCAAGGACATGTAGTGAAAGAGTTTGTTTTGCAACCAGACTTCTCAACTGGGGGGACAGGGAAAAACATAAACAACTTTGGCTTTGAAATTCCCCATGCAGCAAGAGCAAGGTTTTTTTTTTTGTAGTTTTCTTCCAATGAGAAATTTTCAAGGAAAGGAGTGAGGAGCATTTTATCTTGCTGATAGGAGAATATTAAAAACACAGGAGGATGCCATGAGAATGTGAAACCTTCATTGCTCTGAACCCAAAGAGTGGCAAGAGATAAAGTGCCAGTGCCTTTGTCCTATTAGCTGGTCCTGTTTACTCCACTGTGCAAGTCTGTTGAGGTGTTTAATGACTTTTCACATCACCATGGGGACACTGAGACAAGACAAGCATTCATTTCCAGTCTTTTCTCTTTCTCCTCCTTTTTTTACTCCTTTGCCTCACTCTTTGATATGACACACTCTTCCCTGGTGTCTGGCTGTCCTGGTTCACATGTAACACTTCAATTTGCAGTGTATTTGTTGTAGGCAGCATCTCTGGGGCAATGGTGCAGGTAGGAGAAAGCCAGGAAAGGAATTGGGAAGCCAATTTGGAAACAAAGGAAATGGTGCAGGCAGAAGTAAACAAAATGAATTTCATTGCCAGAGAGTAAAGGGAAAGCATAATTTGGTGTTGCTGTAGAAGAAATATGGGCAAGAGATGTACTGGCAGTGCATCCCCAGTTCCTGAGGACTTCTCCAGTCCTTGTCCAGTGATGCCATGCTCTTGGTGAACTGCCTGAGCCTGCTGGGGAGAGCCCCAGGCTGGCTGAGCTGCTTTGCAGTTTACAAACAGCTCTGCTTTCAAAAGTTCAGCAGGATTTATAAGGTGACGGTGCTGTGTGAGTCACCAGAGCTGGGGACTGAACTCACAGACCTCTCAGTCTAAATCCACGAGCTGCCACAGCCCGAGGGAAAAGGCCACATCTGTGAGATGAAGGTTTCAGGAGAGCCATAAACCACTCCATGGCCCCTCTCTTCGGTGTGGAGGACAGTGTTGGCTGTGCCTTGGAGCAGCCTGAGGTGGGGGGGGCTCTGCACTCTGCAGAACCCATGGGGCAAGACAGTGACCAAGTAGAAGGTCTATAACAGGTGAAAAGTGGCTTTAGGTGCCTTCTCACTGCTGACTCTTCAGTGGGTTCAGGCAAAATGGATGTGTGCACTCAGTGCCTTTATCTACAACCCCTCATTTTAGGGCTGCAGGTGAGGCTTGAATAGCAAATGCTGAGAAGGTTTTACTATAAAGGCCATTTTCTCCTGACAGCTCCCTCCTTGCCCTACCCAAAACAGTGCTGGGGGCACAGAGATAGGCCACTTGGAAGTCAAGCAGCAGCAGTCTGCAGCCTTTAAGGTGTGTGGATGCCTATTATTTTTCTGCTTTTGGATTCTGTCATTGTCCCTGCAATTAATGGAGAGACTGAGGAAGGGAAGGGATAGGAAGTGAATAGCCCCTCTGTTTTTTCTCCCTTTGGGGAAAAAAAGAAAAAGAACTTTATATTGCCTCTCTCCAGACCCAAACTATTTAGGTCTGGGGCTTTGTTTTCATTCTAATGCAGAGAGAAGATGGAGAATTTCTCTGTGGGTGAGCTTTGCCCATTTATTGCCCAGGGATGAACCATCTCCAGAGCTTTGAAGGCATTTGCATTTCTGGTGCTGAGTGCATCTCATGTGTTTCAGAGGACTAATCAGCCCACCAGGCTGCTGCTGACTATAGAAGTCCCATCCTTAATGTGATAAACCAGAGTTTTCAAATGGGAAAATCAAGAAGGTCTGCAAGAATTAAGTCTTGAGGGAATTCCTCAAGGATCCCCATCCCATGGCACAGGAGCTCACAGAGGTGTGGATATTGCCAGCCTGCATTATAGGAGTCTCACTATAACTCAAGCTGATAAAATGGGGATTTGACCCCATTGTCTTTTAATCAGAGCTCAGACCACGGTCAGTATCAGAGGCACAGAGTGGGAGACAACAAAAACATCTCAAGGAAATAGTATGTGTTGCAAAGATTGTGGTTTTGTCAAAACCAAAATATTTTGCTGGAAGGAGTCTGTTTCAATGATAGTTCCAGCTGGGAACAGTTGAAACAAATCATTTAGATTTTGTTTTGATATCACTTCACTATTTTGATAAAGTAAAAGGTGCCAACTGTATTTATTATGACAGTTCATGCTGTAATAAATACAAATGTCTATGGCCAGTGTTCTGTAACGTATTATGGTACTTCAATGTAAATGAAAAGGACCATTTTCCTATTAAAAAGTAGTGTTGCAAAACAACTGAAAGAAAACATTTTAAGCAACAAATCATCTCTAAAATTTTAGTTCAATGAGAAATATAAACATTCCAACCTTATTTCCTCAGTCACATAGAAAAAGACTGACAATTTTCTGTATAATTCATTTTCCCACCCAAGTAATTTTGATTCAGTGAAAGAGGTGAGAAATAACCTACTTGGCAATTTTGAAATAACTTATTCAACAGATTAGAAACTGATGGAACTTGTTCTTCTGTAAATTTAAGTGGTAGGGTAAGGCCACATATGTGAATATGGGAAAGGATGTGTACTATCACTGATAGTAATTGACACTGTGTTCAACCCCTTCTCTGCTAAATGTTGCACATTTCCACCACTTCAAATCTCAGTAGACAAGGCAAAGGAAAGCTGCACGGCAGGTGCAGGTGTGTTTGTGCCCTGCTTTAGGACACCTTTGCTAACACACCCTCACTATCACAGGCAGCAGCAAAAAAGATAGGAAAGCTTTGGCTTCGACTGACATGTTGCCATTGAAAAATAAATGCCTTGGAAGTGCTAGGGGTGTGTTTGCTCAGTCCTTTTGACAGGGGACAGCAACATCTGGAGCACTGGTGGCCTGAAGACTCATCAGCTCTGCAGCAGAACAAAACTTGTCCTTGCATCATCCAAGGTCTTGTGGTAGCTCTTGGCCACGCCACCCTCTGTGCACACGTGGTCAGAGGCTGCTGCTCTATTAAGTGGAAGAGGATTTGTGAAATGATTTGAAAATTTGAAAAGATGCTTTTAAATATTCTGCGTTGTTGTGGCAGGGTGGTGACAAAGTTGCAAGCCCTTTTCAAAGAATAATCACAGTGTGTGGAGGAATGCAAAGGTTTCTAAGAATCAGGAAATGGATTGGGTTGGAAGGGACTTTAAAGACCATCTTGTTCCATCCCCTACCATGGGCAGGGAAACCTTCCACTGGACCAGGTTGCTCCAAGCCCTGTCCAGCCTGGCCTTGGACACTTCCAGAGGTGGGGCAGCTGCAGCTTCTCTGGGTGAGAGAAGAGGGGAAAAAAAACAGAGCATTAGTTCTCTTGTGACTCTGTAGAAGCACAAACTCTGTGTGTGTGTGTGTGTGTGTGTGCTGGCTGAGCTGATGGTATTCAAACAAGAGTGTGTTTTGTCAAGTGCATTGCTTGAAAAGGCCCTGAGTCAAAACATGAGTTATTTATGCATACATAAAATTAATCCTCAAATGATTAGCTCGAGAATGTATGTCCTGCAAGTAATCATTGGTAGTATTTTAATAATGAGAAGCTAAGTTGGGTGAAAATTCTGCTCTTAGTTATTCTCTTAGAGACCGTGGCTGCTAGTAATGAAATAATTCAGTGAGTTATACGTTTCCTTTATTTATGGATGTGCTCTTTACTTATACATATTTTTATTACTTAATATTTAAAATGCACTAGAGGCATGTAAGATGCAGCAGCAGAATCCTGTGCCATGATGCTGTGGAGAAACAGCAGCAGCTCCATTTGCAGAAGGGATCAGATTCCCCAGCTCCTTGTACTGCCCAGGGGTAGCCTGGGAGCTTTCCGGGTGGGAATGATGATGATGTTTTGGATCCTACTGGAGTCAGGAAAGGACCAGAATATTGTCCAAACCGAAGCTGCTTGACTGGGCTGACAGTGACACATCCCTGCTGAAACACTGCCAACCCTGAACATAAAAAAATTGGGATATAAAACATCAAAATCATTAAATATTTAAAAAAGGCATATAGCAGAATACTTTTATTTGTTACACTCAGTTTTGTAAATGCAGGAGCTACATTTTTAAGCCTTTCCCCTTCCTCTCACTGAAGCGAGGAGGGTTGGAACTGTGCTCTTATTTTTGCAAAAGAGATAGGCAGAAAATCCTTTAATGCTTTGGTTTAAAAATACCAGGTTATTACCCAACATGTGGCACAAGGAGATCTTTGTGTTGTTTTTTGCTCACAGTTGCACCAAGATGTACCCAAGTCTGTTTGTACAAGTAAAGGGTTTGCTCACGTAGATATTAATTTTCTTTTTTTTTTTTGAGAAAGAAGGAGGTATAATCTTTCTGCAAAAATTGATAGAAAAACAGACAACTTCTCTTTTCCCCTTTCTTTATTCCCCTAAGAGGTTTACAGTCTGGTTTCTGTGTGAAAATAAATGGGTGAGGCCAATAGTCTGAGAGCATTGCTGAATGATGCAATGATGTGTCTTAAAGCAGTAATATTTCATGGCAAATCATCTTGCTCTAAAAGAGAGACAAGATGCTTCTGTTTTTCCTCTGAACTGCATCTGTTTTCTACTTTTTTTAACTTTCTCTTCCAGAAACCTGGTTCAAATCCAACCTAAGGCCTGGGGGCTGTACTGAGCTCATTTTGGAAAGTGGTTTTAGTCTTGGCAGCCTAAGTCAGTTGATTGTAGTTCACTTGTTCAAGGGAAAAAGTGACTTAAGGTAGAGAAGAGCAAAAAACTTAGGGGTTTGGATCCCAAGAAGCTTCTTGTGGGTGGATATGACCTCAAGAGCTGATGTTTGAAGGCACAGCAGAGAGATCTCTATTGCACAGCATGTCAGGCCTGGCTGCTGTAGGAAAAGTCATGCAACTGGGTGGCATGAAGCAAAGATAATCCAATATTTTCAACATGAGAAGTTCCTGAGAAAAACTGAATTTAAGGTGTGGAGGAAATCACAAATATTATCACTGATTCCTCATCCTGTTCTTCTTCCTCCAATTTGGTTGGTTTTTTGTTTTTTTCAAATACTAAATTGTTTTAGCAGCTTTTTCTAAAAACACCTTGTAAGGCTTTTTTTACTTCTTTTCAATAATCCCTTTAATTTGGAAATATTTTCTTTGGGAAACTATCCAGCTCAAATGAATTGGAAGGATAAAAATCAGTAGCAATGACATTTCCTTCTATAAATTTCTTTTAAATGCAGATGCACCCCCAAAAAAATCAGAAATGCTTCAAAGAAAAAAAAAATTGCTTAAGTTAGTTCTAGTCTGTGTGGTAGAGGGGAAAAAAAAGGATGAAACTGTGGCAGCTTCTGCTGATGGACTTTTTGGTGACTCGTGCAGGTGGATGATGTGGTTTGGTGAGTGGTCTCAGAAAGGTGGTTCTGGCTCCCTTTCCTATGGCTGTGATTCCCACAGGGATAAACCCAGAGACAGACCTTCCCAGTTCAAGCAGAGCATCCCACAGCTGGGCATTAGGGGGTTGTGTTCCCTTCCCTCAGAAGTGTGAGATGTGGCTGCAGCACAAAACCACCCTGACCTTCCCCAGCACTGAGACCCTGCTCTGAACAACCGGCTGTTCTCTGGCTCAGGAGTCCTGTTGAATTGCTCCAAACCTTCTCCTCTATTATTATTGTTCCTAGATGAACACCAGGTAGGTGTGCTTGGACGAGGCACTCTGGAGCAATAAATCCACAGGCAGCAGTCTGGGTTTGGGGGGGTCAGGCAGGAGTCTGGCAGGGAGAGAGCACAGCCCTTTCACACAGGGGTTTGTTGCAGGTGGATTCAGCACCAGCACTGAAGTGTCATTTGTGTGCATATGAAATATTAGTGCACAGCAATGAGTAAATATGACTGGCAAGCTCCTCATGGGTGTGACACCACTGAGAAGTATTTTGTGCTCTCTTTTTTGTCCTTCTCCTCGCCTCTCTATGAGTTTGCTCTGTTGATTTGGCTGGTCCAGGGGTCCTTCAGCATCCTACCCCACCTCAGGCCAATTGCCATCACATCTTTCACTGTTCCACCACCTCTGTGTGGGTGCTTGCTGGGTCATCATTCAACTTTGGAGGGGAATGAAAGAAAGCAAGCCACTCTTGCTCTGCTCAGAAATTGGGAGCTTTATTTTCTCCTTCTTCAGCTAATGCTGCTCATTAGCCTGAATTTTGCAGTGTATTTGGTAGCCTGGGCAGAATGCATTGATCTTTCTGCTTTGAGGCAGTGGAAAAGGGGGAGAGGCAGGCGAGGGAGAGGCATGGACTGGCCTGCAATGGTGACTCAGCTGGAACTGCTTGGCAGGGCTGTTTATGTGCTCGGGAGAGGCGATTGCAAAGCATGTTTTAAAATGAAATTTGCAGGAGGGCTTCCTTTCAGCCTGGCAGAACTGTCGCTGTGCTGATTGCGGTGGGGTTTGTGTTGGAGCTTTTGTGAATCTGTCTCGTCTTGAAATAGTCCAAAGGGTTTATTTCACCTCCCGCTCCAGCCAGAAGGGGTCTGGATATTTGTGTGTGCACGTGTGTGTGTTTTTATCTCCAGTCCTGCAGCGGTTTTAAAAGCTGAGAGAATGGTAAACACAAATGCTTAAAAGGCGTCGGGGTTTTTAATGCCCCTCTGGTTAAAAAAGAAAAAGGTAAATGGGAACAAAAATAGAACAGAAGAAAATGCTCCATGTAGAAGGGAAAGAGAAAATACAAAGAAAATGAATGCTGAAAATGAAATGGCCCGAAACAGTTCCTCTGTAGGCAGGGAAGTGTCTACACTGTAAGACTCTTTTCTCCCCTTCCTTTTCTGTCATTGTTTTAGAGATGTTTTGTTTGTAGCTGATGGATTGATGGCCATTATACTTATTTACACTCTGGCAGAAGCAAGGCAGGATCATTTATAGTGATATCCCTATTAAAGGCTCTTTATAGAAGCAGAGCAGCACAAAAAGGATGTGGGGATACAGAAGGCTGGTTCAAACCCCCTTTGAGAAGTGGCACTGCCACCGTAACACACCCCTAAAATGTCTGTCAGGCCTCTTTGGTGGCTCATTCCTATGAGTTACTGTTACTGCCTCCAATATTCATTGCAGTCCTTGAGATTTATAGATTTGAATAAGCTTTGGGTCCCGATGCCCTTGAGTGTGGGTGGCACAAGGGCTGTCCACCTCTGGCTCCACAGGCCCTGGTTTCATCCCCCTGCCCCTGGGGATTTTTTTCCCCACATGCCAAGCAGGCTCAAAGGCAGGTGAGAAAAATAATGTGGCCAGTGTCTCAGCCCACCCCGTCCTTCCTTTGGCTTTATCTGATGAGCCAAGGCTCTCAGGTCACAGCACTAAGTGCTGACATACCTTGTAAGCAGATTTATTTCAATTCATGCAGTTACCAGTTACCATACACATGATAGGAATGGACCCATGACCTCTCCATAAAGTTAACATTAAAAAAAAATAAATCCTCTAGAATTTCATCTCTGGCATCAAAGAGCTCCACACAGAGCCATCACACCCTTTGAGACACCTGTTTTCCATCACAGGCTACAAATGGCCTCTCTGATGCCACCTGTGAGAACAGTTTTGCTGCAGGGCTATTGTAAAACACTCTGGGGTGTCCTGCCCACCTGTCTGACCTGTGCTGGGTATAAACTGGGAAAAGAAGAGTGGCATTCCATATCTCAGGGCAGTTTTTGCATGTAGATATGTGGTCTCAGCAGTAGGAGCTGGCCAGGTCAGGCTCTGGTTGGGGCTCCTGAGTCTTGACTGGCTGCTGGCGACTGTGGGAAGGTAGTCCAGTAGCCAGGGCCTGGGGAGAGGGAAACACCTCCAGCAATGTTGTCTTTTCTCTCCAGCTTAGTGTCTCTTACAAGCACAAGCGAAGTCCTTTGCCATCAAAGGATTTTCTACCGCAGGGAAATCCCTCTGAGACCACTTTGGATGGCCTGAAGTCTCCTCTGCATTGCCAAGAGCATTGCCAAGTGACCAGATGGCACTAGAGAATCAGGCCTCAAAATATTAGTTAAAAAGCCCATCTCCTCCTCCCCTTCAATTCCTTATTTGGCTGTTGGCACAGGGAAGATTTCATGTTCCCAGAGTTGGACGCTTGTCAGCATCCTCGCTGCTCACCCATCCACCCACATCCGCCCCCCAGCCCTGAACAAGCTGCTCAGACTGCAGATGTGATGTCTTTAGCCATGGACTACTCATTACTAAGGGATTTGTATTCATGAGGGCTTAGGTTATGTATTTGTATTGCTTTTTTTTCCCTTTTCTCTCTTTTCTTTAGCCTACCTTGTATTTAATTTGGCAGAAAGCTCTGTTGAAGCTGCCTTACCTTTACTACATTATTATTCAATTGTATTTCCCTTGATGAAAAGCCTGGCAGTCTGTTGCTCAGTGACAGATGTGCTAGCTTTGGTTGAATCACCACCACTAGGCTTATTATGGGTTTTACTAATGTTTGCTGTTTTACACTGTAACAGGTAGGGTGATTCATTCAGTCAAGGCAAACACACAGACACACATATGCATACACAGATTTAGATACACCCACACATGCAGGGAGGTGAATCAGCCTAAAATGATCCTTCCTTTCTGCATTTCTTTGACAAAATGTTCCTGGATCCCCTGCCTGTGTGTTGATTCCTCGCTGAGCACACACCCAGGAGGAGTTATCCCTGCCCAGAAGGGCAGGGCTGCAGGGGCTCTGTTGGAATTGCAGTCACCAGGACAAAAACTACCCTTACTAACCACAAGCAGCTGTTACTACTGGTTAAGTCACATGTGTGTAAGAGTAATGGAATGCTTCCTTAGTTAAGACAGGTGCTATGAGGAAAGGCTGGAAGAATTGGGATTGTTCAGCCTGGAAAAGAGAAGGCTCTGGAGTGACCCAACAGTAGCCCTCCAGTACCTCAAGGGAGCCTGCAGGGAAGATGGAGAGGGACTTTTCACAAGGGTGTGAAGTGACAGGACAAGGGGAAATGGCTTCAAGCTGACAGAGAGTAGGTTTAGATATTATTGGATATTGGAAAAAATTCTTCCCTGGGAAGGTGGGCAGGCCCTGGCACAGGGTGCCCAGAGAAGCTGTGGCTGCCCCATCCCTGGAAGTG
>JAWWEE010000037.1:4512912-4546536 GCA_035221455.1 Xenops minutus | reverse complement strand
TGGAAGTGTCCAAGGCCAGGTTGGACAGGGCTTGGAGCAACCTGGGCTAGCAGAAGGTGTCCCTGCCCATGGCAGGGGGTGGGATGAAATGAACTTCAAGGTCTTTCCAACTCAGGTCACTCTGTGATTCCATGATATGCCATGTGATGCTGCCTGAATATGGAGCTCCAGCATCACTGCAAGCTTTTCCAGTCAACCACACGATGGGTATGCAGGTTGCAGTGCTCAGGGCAGGCGAGCCCACAATGCAGATGTTTTGCTGTGGGTTTTCCTTCCACAGGGACAAATCCTGTTCTGGGATCACATATATAACCTCACTGACTGTTCTAAGTCTTCAGAATGCCCCTTGTGCCTCCCAAATGCATGTCCTGGCTTCAGAGAAGCTCACTGCTGGTCAGGGGACCTCTTCCTACAGGAGATGGAGTTGCTGGTGGGTCTGGGAGGAGCATCAATCCAAAGCTTCCAAAAGTGCCACCTCTGTTGCAATCCATGTCAATGCTCCAGAGAGCTGCTTTATTTATAGTGATTTTCTCAACTTGCAGTGTCAAGGAGCCTGAAGTGTTTGCAGATTTAATTCTACACTTCCACACACTGAAATCCCCAGTGTTGTTTTGAATTATGTAAATCTCCAGAGGCTGCAAAACTGGGCCAGGAGTCTCCCAAGAACCAGTTTTCTCGTGGCCCTGCACCCTCCAAACTGCTCTGTCTCCCAGCTTTCAGGGTGGAATTGACCATGTGGTGGAACGTAAAAAAAAAAAAAATGTAAATGTTTAAACTGGAAAAACTTTGGCTTTGTATTTAATGTGGTATTAAGGCACAATATTAGGCAAAGTATACAAACTGCCTGATCTCTCTTATTAAAACTCACAGGGGCTAGTTGTAAAATAATGAATATCTCACTCTGCAGTATTGAAACTTTTCCTAATGATTTCTTTGCCTTGTCTGCCTCTGTTTCCACCTGACATCCTGTATTCATTCACAAGGTGTTCCTGTTAATGAAAACAAGGTCACTCTTTCAGCATTTGATGGCCAAGAAAGGAAAAGGTGATAGAGCTGCAGCCTTACAGAGTGTGTTATGGTTTTTCCCTCCTTCCATAATCACAAAGATCTTCCATTGATGTTGACAGGACTTAGGCTTGAATAGGAAGAGGAGAATAGGTGCCAGATTGGACCATAGGACAAATTGGAGTTCAGTCCAGATATTCAGTTCCTTACATTGATTTTCCACTTTCGTCTGTCAGTGCCTTATGGGACAATAATACCAGTTTGTATGAAGGGAGCATTTGTTCTTCTCTGCTTATAGGCTCATGTCTAATGCTTATTAGGTAGTAAAATTGATGTCACATTCAGAGACTAAAGTTGAGTTCCAAACCTTCAGGGCTGCCCTCTGTACAGAAACTTAATAGCAGAAGGTGCCTGCCCTGACAAATAGACCAGCCAAAGAGTGCAGGAAGGAAAGTTTTTTAAAATTCCCATACAGACAGGGGGAGAGGAAGAAAGGCACTTTTCCATGCTATTCCTAGGTCAAGTGGCAGCAATCGAGCCTGAATCCCTGTCCCCCTGTGCCTGAGAGTACAGCCAGAGCCAACTGGAGGAAGAGGCAGTATAATTGACCCAGCAGTTTCACATCCTCTGGTTCTCCAGGGTCATTTCTGTCACTCTTTCTTAGAGCAGAGTTGTGCTTTGGTGCAGCAGTGTGCAAACACTTGCCACTATGGAGTTTCCTAGTGAGAGTTAAGGCTTTCTTCTTACTTCCTTGGGAACCTGTGCTTGGAAAAGATTATTGTTTAGCATAAATCCACATAGTTCCCTGATCCAGTCCTAAGCAAACTAAAGGACCCAGCACATGTGACAGTCAGCAGCAAGAGCAGACCTGCACTGCAAGGTTTTTCCCCAGAAACAGCCTGGAAGATAACTTTGAGCAGCACATGAAATTGGGGAGGAGGAGGGGAGGAAAGGAGGAAATAAGTCTGCTCACTGACAGCTGGCAAGTATTACCAACAAAAAAGGACAAAAGTCACAAAATTATTAATTATGAGTTCTCTCTTGACCTCTGTGGAAAGAATACAAATGCTCCAGCACCTCTGGGAAACCCCAACATGTAGCCCCTGCCAGCTGTAATGAATTTGGGAGCTAATCAGTCCAGGAGGTGAGTGTCAGTGCCAGGGGGGACATATCGGACTTCAGCTCTTAGTGACATCCACCTTCTGGGGACACTCAGCCAATGTAGCTAATTCTAATAAAATTTCAGTAATAAAAGTAAAGGTGGGTAGCTGAGCAGAGGCTAGGGAAGGATTAAAGGCATTTGCATTAATAAATAGAGATGTTATCATGGAGAATTAATGTTCTTTGATATAGATCCTGGCAGCATTAGAAGATGCTAGGTACAGTGCCTCATTATCTCTCAGAGGTTAAGGGGTCAGCCTGGGACAAGGGGAAGTGATTTATGAAGGTATCTTTGTCAGAGAGATGAGAATATGTATGAAATAATAAGACTTGCAGAGACCATTAGTAAAAATCTCCCTGGATCCCAAGGTCTCACATGGCACTGGATTCCCTATTACTGTGCGTCATTCAAGCACTTCCTCAGATATGTTCCCTCTCTCTCTAACCCTTTTTATATCTCAAATTAGAGTTGATCCACCCCCTTCCAGTCTCTGATAAGCAAACATTGTTTTAAATGGGCAGGTAATCCAGAAGACAAGGCAGAATTCTTTAATTTGAAAATGTCCCCTTTCCTCTCACTCCTTAGCGAGTTTGGGAGGTGACATTTAAATGACGAGGACAAGTGAAGAGGTGAGTGTTGAATGGTTCAGGTATTCATTAAACCACCAGGGAAATAGGAATGGGTATGTGGATCTCTCCTGCATGTGTGGGAATTGAGACTCGTGCAGGTGCACATTGCAGGGAAAATTCAAACCTGCCACTCCTTGGGTGTTACGAGCAGAGTCACCTGCCATGACCCACGGCCAGTCCTGGGTGTGTTGGAGAGCTCCCTCAGCAAGGGCCACAGTGTCCACATATTCTGTCCTCTGTAGGACTTGCTGAGAGAGGGAAGGAGGGACCCTGAGCAATGCTCATTGTCTCACAGGGGAGATGACATCAGCCACTTCCTAATCCTGTACAGAGGACAGTATAGATAAAGCAGTTTACTATTCTACATTTTTTGAGAGTTGGAGAGGCAGCAAAGGCCCAGGCACAGGGATGATTCCTGACATCACCTGAAGCTGAGCATCTCACGCTGCCAAGCAGAGAATTCTTTGCCAGGTGCTGCTCTCCTCCACAACTCAACAGTATCTTCAGACACTTGTTAGGAGGGTTTTCTGCTTGCTTTTGCAGGAGGGTTTCAGAGAGGGTCACTCCCTGCTGTCTGTGATGGGAGAAGTCATGGGATAAGTAGTGAAATTACTGGTGAGCTGTAGGTGCACCATAGACCAAAGAGGAATGAGGAGAATGGGACTACACTTAGATACAAGGTAAGACTACATTTAAGACAAGGTTGCAGATTGACATTTCTGACAGCAACTTCATCTCGGGAATCATTGAGAAGGGGCTCAAACTAACCCCCATGTTGAAAACAGCTTTTGGCCAGGGTGAGCAAAATCTAATGATTTTAATTCCTATATTGCAGAGAAAGGAAAAAAAAAAAAAAAACCAAAAAAAAACCCCCAAAACCCCAGACTTTTAAATCCTGTTTCTCAAAGACAATTAAGCTTGTTTGAGAGCATCATCTGGTTGTTTGCTTCTCCTGATTATTCTTTGAAAGAGTCCCATCTAATAAAAAGTAATGACAGGAAGATGGGGTCCTGAAAGCTATTGATTTTTTTATACATTTTCTAAAAACAAAAGCAAACAAACTAACAAAAAAAACCCCACAAGTGAGAAGAAGAGAAATATCTAAATAAATGAGGGAATCTATTGATGGAGAGGTTGAGACTGAGCACAGATACAGAGAAACCACAGGCAAGAGCGGACTAAACCAGTTGTCACCACTTGCCCTTCTGTGGGAGCACTCATGATATGGATTTTCCTGAAGTCTCCAAGCTAAGGGTGCCCGTTAAGGAAACATTCAAATAATCTCCACTTCTGCACTCCATAGACACAGGAGCAGCAAGGCCCATCACAGTCTGTCCTCCTCTGTGTTACAGCAAGAAGCCACCATGGACTTCAAGCACCACCAGCAGGAATTAAGCATTTAATTGTCATTTATACTCCTAGGGAATTGGGCCTGGACTGCATCAGCTGATTTGAAGCCTTCTCATCTTCCCTCCTCTCACCTCTACAGCGTGAGACTTGTCAGTATCTTTTCCTATCCAGAATCAGGATAACAGGTAAAGGTAAAAATAAATTGTAGTGTGAGAGAAATGGGTGGAAGGATCTGGATGAAATACTCTCTTTACACCTTTTCATATTTTGTTCTATTTTCCCACTCCACTTGTCCCCCTACATTTCAGGAGAAATGTAATGCTTTTGAGCAAAAACACCTGAACTTTTCATTTTTAAAAATACCATCTCTGCAATCCCATTCCATTCAGTGGCATTTGCCTATCAAAAGGTGTTATTGAAAAGGTGCTGTCCAGCCTTGTAAAAGTTATCATTTGAGTTAGAGACTATATTTGGGTCTGTCTTGAGCCTTATTTATGGACTCCTTAATTTTCAAAACTGAATGCTGTCAAATTGAGGGGTTTTTTTACAGTCAGCGAGGAAAAGATCATACAGGGGAATAAAAAGGAATGGAGGCTATTATAAAGTGAGAAAAGCAGGAGTAAAACATGGGACTGCATGGGAGGCAGGAGAAAATATAGCAGAGGATTTTGTTAGAGTATAATGAATGTTTCCAACTCATTTGGGCCCAACCCATTTCACATGCACATGGGTGTGTGGAGGTTGGGGCTACCTTGGTTTGTGTACCAGTCTGGTTCACAGGAGATGGTTAATACAGTGCTAGAGGGGAGGAAATTACACTCTTTATACCTGTTTTCAGCACAGCTTTGTGCAGGAATATGCTCAAGAGCAATAAAAGTATGTGTAATGAACATCCTGCAGTGCCTGAGCCAGAGGAACAACTGAGAGGAGTTTCCAAAAGAGAGGATATTGAATGAGTTTTACTCCTTGTATGAGGGTGAAGGGAATTTCCCCAACTGGTTTATACTCCAGTATGTCCTGTCTCCAAACTGGTTTGTACAGCCTTCCATGGTGGGGATAACATCACCTTGGCTATTTGCTTCTTGTCTGCAGAGTTTTGAGAAGGCAAACAGGCCTGACAAGGAACTGCAAGTCTGTTTTCAGACATCCTTGGAATGCTCAGGATCTTTAGGAGTTAAGAACTTTTCCTTGTAACATCCAGAGTTTTTTTTGTCTGCTATGTTTATGTATGATGAGCTTGCGCCAAGGACCCAATTGCAATTTTCTTATCTCTCTCCCCTCTTTCTTCTCCTCTTCTTCCTCCATCCCTAATCAGGGACACCTGGAAACAATAAAGAGTTGTTTGTTTGGTTCATCCTTCTCCCCTTTATTTCCTTGTATATTTGATGTTGTGAAAGCAAGGCTGTTAGAGATCCATTAAGCAGTGTTTGTAGTGGAAGGGAAGTGTTCTATCTGGTTGGAGGAAGATAAGGCACATAAATCGAACTCACCCTACATCTAAACATTTCTGTAAATAGCTGAGAAGGAGGCAAACATGGAGTCACTTTTACTACGTGCTTCATGCTCCATCTTCTCACCACTGGAAGCCAGGAGAGCTTGAGAATTGAGATCAGAAACTTCAGACAAGACTGATGAGCAATTTTCCAGGTATTTACAATGAGGTAATTAATTTGCTACTGTATTGTTTGTGCAAGGAGCATCCAGCACATCCACCCAACCAGTGAAGCCATTCTGCAGAAATGATCCATTTGGGAATTGCCTCCTCTGGGTTTAGGGAAAGACCCATCAGTGCCAGCTGCCTCAGTCATGGGGCTTCAGACACTGCAGGTGTGACAGGTCACCACAGAGGAAGGGCAGAGTCTTCTGCTCTGAGTAATCTACTTTGTGTTTGTACCTGTCCTGAAGCAAGACAGAAACCAGCTGGATCACATGCAGCCCTGGGGGATGTCCATACCGGTTTCCCACCTTCACATATTCCAGGTTTTTCTCCCAAGAGATATTCCAGAACTTTTGTTAATAATGCAGTTCACAGCTCATAGGTGAAGAGACACGCTGGGTCTTTTTTTAGAGCTGTTCCATCCTGGATCCCTTGGCTTAAATGATGCTCTTTCCTTTCAGCAAACTTAATATGGATTGGAAAGACTCCCAGACATAAAATGTATAAATTAAACCCTCCTGGAGCGATCAGGAATGAGAATATTTATTCTCACTCTTGTTCTGGTGTCTTGAAAACCCAGGTCAAAAAATTATTCCCAGCTTCTGAAGGACTGGAAGGAATGTGGGCAATATCCCTTGACAGACAAGACCTTTATGATCTGAGCTCAGAACTGAGTCCCCAAGTAGAGAAATCAGTCCCCTGCTATTGAATAAACAGACCCTGGATTTAATCTATACTGGAGGGGGATTTGTAGGTAGTTAACAGGTCAAAGCCTCTCACTGAGAACTCAAGAAATATCTTTTTTTTTTTGGACTTCTGCTGGAATTGTTAAAGGAACATACTGCTGTTGTGTGGGCAATCAGGTGTAACCCAAATTTCATTAGGGACTCCACACCTAATCTTTATGGAAGCACAGAAAAGGTGGAGGGGAATGGGCCAGAGCAGAACGAAGCCAGACTAAGAGGAGTCCTGTGTTTTTGCCAGCTCACACCCCATGGCATTGAGGATTATGGTTTTGGACACCCACCTACAAATTCCTCTGTGCTTCTCTCTTCAGACACCGTCCCTGTGGCCCTCATCTGATCCCCCTGAGTGAAAGGCAGAAGGCAAGTCATCAGAGACTCCCCTTGCCAACTGTTCTGTTTTATTAATATGTAGAAAAAGATTCTGGAGGGGCAGAGGGAATTCAAATGATTTTAAAGAAATATTTCAACAAAGGAAGAAAGGAGCTTGAAAAGCCAAAAGAGTGCATTAATCCCTTTCCAAAGACAGTTTAATACCCATTAGGAGGCAAGCACAGGGTGTGCTTCACTTCATGGACACACAGACTTGGCTGTGGAGTTGCCAACTTACTGTTTCAGGGACTGACACAGAACTGAGGAGTCCATTCCCCTTTGGGGTGTAATTTCTTAATATATTAAAAACAAAAGACACATAATGTTAAAGATGACTTTAAAAATGTTACTAATAACTCCCTGGGGTCAAGAGATGTAGAAGCACTCAGCTAGTTCTGACTTTGAGCCAGAACTACCAGGGTTTTCCACTTTAATATCTCTGCTCTCTGTGGCTGTGATGTGCTCCCTCTACTTTAACAAGAGATTTTAACAATTTTGCCCTCTGAATCTTACAGAAATCTGCTGTCCCTGGGGAGCGTGGCCTTGCAGAAGGTTTATACTTAATTTGTTTCTCTCCTTAAACAGAAACACTTCCTCATAGACATTTGCTAGGCAACCACAGCATACCTGTACTTTTGTAGAGAGCATTTCATCTAGGCCTGCTTGAAAAGCTCTAAAATCCTGTGAGGAGCCACATTATGCTGCTGTTCCATAGTTTACATGATGTAGGTATGTGAAAAATCGAAGTGTTACATAACATTTTGAAAAGGGAACTGAGGAAAGTTCCAAACATCATGTTCCTGGGATGTTTTCCCTAGTTTTGAGATCAATGAATTGGTCTTGTGCTTTTATTTTTGATAGGTTCATGTATTTATTTCTTCTAAAGGTTCCTACCAAAACTGGGGATGCAATCTGTGTGTTTATTTTATACTGCCCTCCAGCTTTTGATATCAGCTCTGACTTCTCACTCTGCTGCTTCCAAATCCATATCACATGGAGATGATCCATTTTCATTTCACAAGAATTTTGCCTGCTGTTTTAGGATCCATCTCTCTAAACATCATCTCTGCTTGGATGCTGCTGCTGAACTCAACCCTGGGTGAAACAGCACAGTTTTAAACCAGATCTGTCATTTTCATGTAACTTGGTCCACTTTAATGTTCACATTAAAATGATACTCTTTATAATTAAAGATTAGTCACATCCCCCCAAAAATACATATATCCCAACAGATTATGAGTTGTGAGAAAAATTATCATAAAAAATGTAGGGACTTTATGCTTCTTTGCTAATTTATATGTCAAGAAAGAAAATTATTTTTAGGCACCTTCATGGAATTTTTCCTCTTAAAATCTTACCCTGGGCATTCTATTTCCTGAAAACATTGATGCATTCACTTAGTGGGTGCTAAGGAAGTGGAAACATAAAAGTTACATCAGACTCCAGGATCAAGGACTTTGTTTCAGATGTTCTCCTCAGGGTGATCTGAGGGTTCCCAAGGGAATCCTTGGTCAGCAAGACCCAGGAAGTTCTTGTTTTCTATAGTTGCTGCCTCTAATAGGGACTGAACAAAGCAGATTCATGTCATCAGCCCCCTCCTTTGTGTCTCCATTTCCCTGGGTGCCTTCCTAAAGGGTCAGGGTTACACTGTCCAACCAGGTCCCTTGAATCCCCAGCAGCTGCTCTTCCCCAACATGAAGGTTATTAATGGCCATAATCCATCAAGTGAGAGACTTGAGGAAATGAGACTGCAGAAATGCACCTTTATGACTTGTGGAAGCTCAGTTGGCTGTTGACAGGGCTGAGGAGTCTTAATAAGAGGGGTAGGAAAAAAAAAAAAAGCCCTTTATGAGGAATTAATTTCCTGTCTCCATTATGAAGCGCTGGGATGTTCATTTAGCATGCAGGAGGTGGGTGTTAAGATTAGAGCTGTGGAGGAAATGGATATTGGAACGTGCTAAATCTTCCTCAGTGCCAAAGCAAGGAGCTCGGAGAACATGTTGAGGATCCTTCTTCATTTGAGCCAACCCTAGCAATATCTTCCTGGAAGCAGGAGGCTCCTCCTCTATTAGAAACCCTCAAAGAAGATGTAGAATATGTCAAGACCAGATGAAGAGACACTCAAATTCCACTGGTGAGAAAACTTTGAAGATGTCTTTACAAATCCCTCCTTGGCATTTTGGGATTCACTCTGCTAGGTTACACCTGTATTTATAACTTCATTCTTTATTACACTTTTATTATATTGTTGCATTTGGTCTATAAGAAAATGGGAGGACTGAATGTGTGTTAGAGAACTTCACATCTGCAGCCCTGTGAGCACTTCAACAGAGCTCTGTTTCTCTGGTCAGAATACCAAAAGCTGATCTGATCTAGCAACCTTGGTCCCAAAGTGCTTTGAGGAATCTTACTCTAGATCTTATTTCAAGTAGGAAAAGTGTCTTTGTTTCCTCAGGCAAAAAGAAATGAGTATGGGTCATCCCATGGAAAGCCATAGGATGCTTAGCACTTTAATTTCTTTCTGGTTAATTTCTTTGCTGGAAGAAAGTCAGACTCATTCAGGGGAGATGAGAGATCAGGGAAAAGACAACACAGTTGCTCATGAAGTTGATCTTTATGCAGGTTTCCAGCACACAGCCTTTCCCACCAATTCAGTCACACTCTCTCTTGCATACAGCAGCATTCAGGGCTCACCCACTGTGTGAAGACAAAAATCTCACCTTCCATGGGTAGGGGGACTGTTTTCAGGGGCTTTGAGAGCACTCTCAGTTCTCAGTGGACTGGATGCTTTGCTTTTTGTGAAACACTCCCTCCCCTCCATAGTCAGGGTTAGCTTCTACTTTGACTTTCTCAGGAACGATTGGATATCCAACAACTTAAATGACACCATACTGCTGCCTTGGACTGTTTTGTCTGTTGATATTCGCCCACTGAGAGAGTTTAGAAATTTAGGGTGAAAGCTTTTTGGAGCAGAGCATGTTTATTCCAGAGTGCCCTTATCCAGTACCTGGCACAGTCCCAGGTCTGAGCCCCCACCCCAACAAAAATGATAACCAAGGACATGCACCTTTATGGCTGCTGTAACATCTTGTTGCCATCAAAGCCCCATTCTTCACATCCCATGCAGTACATTTGCTCTCTCTTGTTTCCCACTGCAATGACAGACACTGTTTGGTGTGATAATGTAACTTAAGGTCATATTTTGCCTTCAGCCATCAGCATGTGTAGATGTTGTATGACTAATGAGGCAGTCCCTGATGACTATCCTGTGCTGTTTTTCCACAGGAAGCTTTGTTGTGTTCACAGTCCCTCCTGACCACTGGTGAAGAGCTGTCTTTTCTCTGGGCTTCTGACTTGAGCTCAAAATCCACAGCAGTGTGGCTTTCTGGCCATAAGAGACATCCCTCCCTTCCTCTTCCAAAAAAAGTGCTAAAAGAAAAATCTGCTTTTTGGTTTGTCTATCTTGCTTTCAATTTGTTTACAGTCCTTTTTCTTAGGGGACTCTTTTGCCAACTCAGGGAAGCTTTGCTCTCCCAAGGATGTCAGGTGGTGGCTTGGCCAGTGCACATCCCAGGGATGAGGGAGACAGACAGATGTGGAGAAAATGGGACAGTCGCAGGATTGGTACATGGCCACAGTGCTGAGGGAGGAAATAAGGTTCTCCTCCCTAGTCTGCCCTTTCAGGGGCAGAAATGACTCAGCTTGACACCACAGAAAGCTTCCAGACAAGTCGGGTTTAAAAATGATGGATTATAGCACACAACTCATCAATGAGTCAGCTTGTCAGTGTTCATCACTGGAACTCTGACCCTTCCTCTTTTCCTGGATTTTCTAGCCCTGGCCTATTGCTAGGCATCAAAGGAGGACATGGACAGGATTTTCAGACACTGTGCATGTTTTTGGAGAGTGTACTCCAAACGTGTACTCAAACAAAGATGATTTTAAAAAGGACCTGCCTTTCGGGGAGCACCCACTGTCCTCTGATCTGAAAAATCAGGTGTCATTAAGGATGTCCACATTGAGCATCCTTGAAATATGAAAGTTAAGGAAAAAAACCCAACAAAACAAACAGAAAACCCAAACAAACAAACAAAAAACCCCCAACAAACCAAAAAACCCCAAGGATGCTGAGGCCCTGGCACAGGTTGTCCAGAGCAGTTGTGGCTGCCCCGTCCCTGGAAGTGTTCAAGGCCAGGTGGGATGTGCAACCTGACCTAGTGAAAGGTGTTTTTGCCCATGGCATGGGTGGAACAAAATTATTTTTAAGGTCCCTTCCAACCCCAATTATTCTCTAATCTTCTGAAAACTACCTTTTAACTCAGTTCCATTTGGAAAAATACCCCAAGGAACTGCAAGGAACTTTTCCAACAGTCTTCTTCGAGAAGTCCCTGCTGGGTCAATGTGATACTTTTGGTATACACTGACCAAGCAGGCAGCTAAACTTTCCCTTTCTCCTGTTATAATGTAGTTTTCAAACTTTCTTTCCCATTCTGCCTCACTTTTCCACAATTTGTTCCCTCCCTGACATCTAAATCCACACTTCTGCTTTGCTCTGAACTAGAGGGAGAAAAAAAACCCCACACTGATACGATTTTGTTTTGATTGGACACCTGACCCTCTCTCCTCATCTCTTTTTTTAACACATTGAAGGGGATCCATCAAGATAATTTCCTGTTATTAGGTCTGAAGTGTTTTGAATTTGAAATGGCTTCTCACTTAGAAAGAATTGATGCCTATAACTTGTAATGTGTTAGCAGTTCCATATAGTGCCTGACAGCCCAAACTACATTACAGGGAGCTAATCCCAGTTGCTGAACTCCATTAAAGCCTAGATCGTATCTGTTAATACAGCCATGCAGTTTGGGTCATTGTGCTGATGTAAGGAGCACAGCTGCCTGGAGACAGATTATGATGTGAGGGGACATCTTTATTCTATTTTAAACTGAAAAAATGCATGGGAGACACACTAGTCATGATTGATTAAAGATATGAAAAGGATTTTATGAGCTTTGTTGTGCACTCTGTGTTTCTCATTCTGTTTGTCATTCCTCGGTGTTTGGTAAATAAATAAATACATACATAACCCCAAACCTAGAGGATAATAGCAAAGAGAGACAGTCCTCATGTGCAGTGGTTTTTGTTATAATGGGCTAAGGACAGTGAGTCACAGGAATCAGTTCCCAGCTCTGGCACTGATCTGTTATGCAATCCTGGGCCACCTTTTCCCCATATATCTTCTCCCACTATTATTTCATCCTATCTGTTTAAAAGTATAAATCCAATATGACAGTGACTCTCCTATCCCTTTTGTGTGTGCAGACCATATCACACTGTTGGTCCAGTCCCTGCTGGCTCCCTGTGCACCATTGAGGAATCTCTCATTCCCCATCTACTGGGTTTCCAAGCCACGTGCTATTTAGCCAAGTAAATATTGACACCTCATTTTCCAATACTGGTTATTCCAGAGACACTCTCCCACCTGAAGCTTTCAATCTCCTTATCTTCCTTCTTTTTACATTATCAGTAACATCCAGGGTTGGAGATCCTCTGCACCTGGGATAACACTTCTGTTCTTCATCTCTGTGTGTGTGTGGAGGAGTTTCTGTGTGTTGTGCTACAGTTGGTGCTCACCTGACTCCCTTATCGAGACAGAGGCATAAACTGTGCTCTCTCTGGTTCTGTATCCATCTCACCACTATTGCCACGGCTGCTCATGTCTGAGGTTGTACTCTGACAGCACGATGTACTCCTTGGCAAGCTTGGAAAGGAAGCAGTCTTCTAAAAAAAAAAAAAAATCACATTAAGCATAGCATGTGTTTCATGCTCCTTTAGCATCTTATCCTGCTACAGAGTGTTGTAATTCCCCTGGCTGCTTTTGAATTTCATGTCACACTTTTAAATGTGGTTTGGTACATTCTCTACATGCTCTGTCAGTAGAGTTCTGCCAATAACCTCAGCACACGAGCACTGGGAAAGCAGCTACAGGCTCTGCTTCCTTGCATGCTGAAACATGGGGATGTCACAGACAGATACACGTTGCATGGAAAGAAACTGTCTCCCTCCTGCTGGAGCCACACAGGAGCCTCTTTCAAGAAGGCAGGATTTTATGAACTGGGCCACTCATCTACAATCGTGTCCTGAGCAAGAAGTAACCACAGGACATGCCTATAAAGGGATGCTCGAGGGTGTTAGTTGAATTAACTTTTAAAGCAAACAAGTGAAAACCTCTTGTAATGGTCTTAAATATTCTCGCCATGAATTATATAAACTTATCTTAAACTTGAAGTAGCTTTCACAAATCCACTTTGAAAGTTCATTCAAAGGAATGTTCCGGAGTGTCTTCCATGGAGACACAAAAACCTTGTCTGTCCTTAAACAAAGCCAAATTTCCCTTGGCTGGGAACCAAGAGAAGGGATGACTGAGGAAAGCAATTTTTGAAAACCCTGAGTTGATGGGGTTGCAGTTGACCACTGAGACCAATGGCAAGACACAGAGACAACTAGGATTTTTGGGAAAGGGTAGGAAGAAAAGGGCTAAGAAGTGCTTATTCTCAGCAAAAGGTGAGGGTTGACGCAGATCTTGTATAACAGTCCGTACTGACTTTAGCCCCTCTTAAATAAAGGGTGGTGTTTCTTCTTCTTGTCTCACAGCAGCCTCAATAATTTTGCAGTTCCCCACCCCCTCTGAACCTTCTTCACCACTTATAGATGCACCCAATGTGCCAACACACTGTCTCTAAATTGGCCACATAGGTATACAGCAGCCAAATTCAACCCCTCCCTGGTACTTAGGTATACATTCGATTTGAGGACAAGATAAAGGCTAGAGTTCAGAGCAGTCTTTCAGTTGTGCATTGGTTCTTTAAGCCAAGAAGCAACAATCAGAAATGGTTTGCCAAGAAAGGCATCAGATACTATTCTGCAGAAAGAGAAAATGGATTTTTAAACTGAGAAGTTTTAGTTTAGCCACAGCCACTCTTCAGGGCAACATCACAGCTGCAGATGCAGCTTGGATACTTTGAGGTGTTTGCAAAGATTAATTAGCTGCCTAAATGGGAACTGAGCTCTGATGAAAGTCTGGCCCTGGTGGGCACTGAGCCTCGGGCTCGGTGTGCTTTTGAAAAATCTCACCCCAGAGGACTCAGTGGATGCACTTTTCTGACCTGAGCTCATGCATTAGACAAGAACCTCAGAGTTATTTCAGTGCTTCCAGGAGTTCAGGCTCATTCTTTAAAGTGAACAACCTCACGCCTGCCGAGTTCACCAAGAAGTGCTGAAAGTCCCCGGAGGGTTCCCTTTTCGGAGGAAGTTCAGCTCAGGCAGCACGTCTGGATGGACTGTGGGGGTGTAGGTGTGTGTTTTAATAACTGCAGGGGGGGAATCCAAGCCACAATACCTTCCTTTTATTGCTGCCCATCTTGTCCCTCCCTGCCCCACCACAGCCACCCTCCCTCCCTCTCTGCAGGCAGCTGTAGGAGTGGGTTCCCTCCCTGCCCATCTCCCACCCTGCTCCCCTCCCTGTGCCGGAGCCGCTTTTTACGCTGCTGCTGACTTGGTGCATTTTGCAAACTTGCAATTTCACGCCGCATTTGTTGCCACGGCAACATAAGGGGGAGTTCAAAGTAGGGAAAAAGATTCAAAAAAATCCCAAAAAACCTCTTGAATCGGCCCGCTTGTTTTGTGCCTTGCCCTTACAAAGTTGGCCGCGCTGCTACCTGAGCAGTGGGGTCTGTCAGGAACATTTCAATACCCCCAGGAACTTCGGAGACATCACTGGAAGTTCAAATTCCTCACCCTCCCCTCTTTCCCAGTTAGAGCTGCCTTCTCCCACCTCTTTCTCTTACTGGGTAGCCAAGACACTGGTACCTCCAGCAGTACCCCTAGACATTCCTGACCTCCGTGGCAGCTTTTGCAGTGAGTCCTACTGTCTTTGCAGGGAATAGCCAGGCACTTGGGAAGCTGGCCCCAGGCTCCAACAGCACGATGACTATATAGGCAGCACTGTTTTACCTTTATCTTTCATCCCAGCAATAGATCTGTCAGCAGGGATGATGGAGCACTGCCTTCAGCTCATCCACATCCCTCCAGCCCCTCCTCTTCCCAATCACCACGGCTAAAAGAGCAGCAGCCCTTAAATGAAAACTTTATGGCAAAGAGCTGCTGACACTTCTTCATGGCGAAGATACATGGGGTGGCTGGTAGCTAATGAGTGTCAGCACTCAAAAGGATAATCTCTCCTTCTCTCTGATACAATTTAACATCGTATTTCCCTAATTTGAGGCTGATTTAGTCGCTGGGGTATTTGGATGCCTCTTCTATGGTGCCGATAGTTAATTAAACAGATGTTGCAGAGGGAATCATTAATTTTAGTGCTGCAGATGGGAGCGGAATGACTTTGTGAAGTTAATGTTTCAGCAAAACAATAGGCTTCTGTCATCAGTTGCTATAAACCGAGTAAATTAAGAGAACAAGTAGAGTAAAGGAGATAGCTTTGAAAGAATATCAATTATTCATTTTAGAATTATACTTTCCCCCCATAAATCATCACAGGAGGAGGGGAAAAATCTGCAAAAGCTGGGAAATGGGAAAGAGAGGAATCCCCAAGTCAGCAGCCTAAAAGGAGTTTAACACTTCTCCCACTCTGGATCACTGCAGGAGCACGAAGAACTGAGGGCCAGGGGCTGCAGCAGCTGGGACAGCACTTGGGTCGTACCCACAGTGCAACTTTGGGCAAGTCCAAGGAAAATTTTGAAGAGCATCTGAAGTCACATCAGTAAAGGCAGATGTCCATTTCTGTGTTTAAAAAGCAGGTGGGCACAGGCATCTTCCTTTTTTGAAGGCTGTGGAACTTCCTTCACTCCAGGCTGGGTGTCCCCTACCTGTGGATGGGGCTTCCTGGAGCAGCTGCCTGGATTTTCAAAAGCATCTGGGTATGGTGACACTTTCTAATCACTACTTCACATGTTTTTTTGGCCTTTCAGAAACCTCAGGACCAGTGTGAAAAGCCCCTAAATACTCCTAAAAAACCTGTGGATCAGGTGTGGCTGTTCTGCCCTGCAAATGAAAAAAGTTTAAAAACTCAAAATCTTTACAAGTTTCTTCATGGCATTAAATATCACTAATTTCTGTTGAGCAGAGTTTCCTCTTTTTGAACTAAAAGCAACAGAGGGAAAATCCAGCTGCCTCTTCACCATAAAAAGCCAGTGGCAAAAGAGGATGAGGGAAACAAATGAAGTCCATCCATCGTGCTGGAGTGAAAGCACTACTGGCTGCTTGAGTGCCTTGTAATATGAAAATTATGTTTCTTTTTTCAGACAGATGAGTCATTTGACCACTCAAACTTCTACATGAACACATCTCTGTCCATTTATATTATCTGTTTCTTTCTCATATGTGCATGCTTTTTTCCTTATTACCAGCTACTCCTTTCTCCAAAAACAATAATCAGTGGTTATTCTCATTTATTTGATACGGCCAAACAATTTCAGTGCCCAGGAAGTAATTATGAATTTGGCAGTTCTGATTAATAAATCTCCCATGAAGCATGCTGTGTTTAGTCCATAAACAGCATCTTCCAGAGATTCATTGAGAAAATATGAAGAAATAGAAAGATGCAAAGTAAAAAAACCCCACATTCTTCTTGGCAACAAAGTCCTGAGCGTAATCTTACACATGTAAAGGTGAATTTCACCATTGGATCTATTTCTTTAGCACTCAGTCTGTACTTACCATTAGATTTTAATGTTCTTGTTTTATTCCTTCCAGCTTTACAGTGCCATACACTAAAGCTCCAACTTCACAGTCAAATGGTCCTGAATTATTTTTAGGAGCTGATTTCTGTCCTCAGACTGCAACATCACACAGCTCAAAGCCTTGTCCTGTTTAACAGCTGGACTAGTTTTTTTGCATCAAACACCCACCAAACTGGCCAAGATGCTTTTAGCTGGCTAAGAAGAGTTGTCCAGGACACTTTGAGAAACCATCAAGTACCCCAGACAGCTGTTGGGATCCAGTCTGTGCTGGTTTTGCCAGCTCCATTCAGGTTGTTGCAGGGTCCCTCAGATGGTGCTATTAATCTTCTTCTCAGCCAACTGAACTGGTCCCCTTAGGCCTTGCAGGGAATTCTCTGGGGTACAGACATCAGCAATAGGCACTGAAGTGACTCACAACCAAAGAGAATAAATTTGACACTTCCCAAAGTGTCCTGCAGAAAGACACCAGAAAGGCTGTGATTTTTACCTGGCAAAGACTGAGTGTGAGGGTACTGAGGATGCAGGATCCTGAGACCTGTCTTCTTCTTCAGTACCCTCAATTGAAGGACTTTGGCTGCTTCCTTAGGAAATATAATTCTCATTAAAGGCATGAAATTGAGCTCCTTGGAGACCTAAGCTTCGGTCTGCTGAACAATCTGAACAAAAGTTTTCAGCAATACCAGCTTCTCACTGTGTGTGTGTCTCAACACTGTTCCATGGGGATTTGCTTCTTAGAGACAGTCCCTGGGCTTGTTGTGTTTGTTCACTGGCATCCCTTCAATGCCAGCTCACTGGGATGGATCTTCAAGCACAGAATTCTCTGGAGATCTGTATCCCAGCCATAAAAGTGCCTTTGTTTCCCTCTCCCCCAGGATTGGTCACCAAGAACTTATCAAGCAATAGTTTCTGGTCTATCCCAATCTTGCTTGAATAAGGAATAGGATGTCTTAAAGGGGACTAAATCTCACCACAGTTGTGGGAAAGGATGTTCACAGAGCGCTCTGTCAGGTGTCTCTATCTCCTCCTCAGGTCCTGGAGAGGAGATGCTCCCTAGAGGTTATAAATTCTCCCCAGACACAAGGACACCCCAAAAGCAGGGTGGTTAAGTGGTGTTTTCCCCTGATCTTGTCCTCTTGGATGGTGTCACAGTGCCACTTCGTGGCAAGCTTCCTTGGAGCCACCAAGAGTACCTGACACACAGGGCTCTGCAAGGAGCACAATGGCCTCTCCTCATCAGGGAGCCTCAGCATCCTTCCACAATTCCTTTTCTCCGCATGGCATCACCTGCCAGTGGTGTCTGCCTCTGCAAGAGGTAATTGATTCCCTTCCCCTTTAGAGCCCTAATTAAAAATGCACCGTATTAAACCTGAATGCATTGGAAACAATTAGCTTCCTCTTTTGTCTTCTCATTTGAGCCGGCAAGGCGAGGCAGCCAGGTGTCACGTTCAACAAATCTCCATCAAGTGATTTCTCTGGAAGGAAATGAAGTTTGAAGAACTCCTTTGCTGCTCCTGATGCTTTGGCTCTGACCTTCTCGCGCTCTCAGCTTATCTCCATGGAGATGCTCATTTTGCAGATTGGCTCCATCTTCTGCCAGCAGCTGCGTCGTGTGGAGGCAGGAGGCAGGGGCTGGGCAGGGGAGCTGTTTCAAGCATTCAGTGCTGTTCTTTTCAACACCACAGCACTTTAAAATGGGCAGTGGTATTCATTCTCATGCAGAGAGGATGTGTCCTGGCTGCTCTGACCTCTCATGGTTAGTTGAGACCCCAAAGGAGAGTTTTAGCTTGAGGGAGAAGCTCCCATGTGTGCTGTCAAGTGGTAGAATGGCTCATGGAACAGGCTCATGGAACAGGCTCCTGAATGGCTTCAGGAACAGGAACAGGTCTCAGAGAAGTCTAATCCAGCCAGAGCTGGAAGAAAGAGTGTGGTGGCTTTTCTGTCCTACAACCAAAAGAATCACTCATGTCTACAGGCAAAATGCACAGCTGGAGGCACAGCATCACTGTCTGGATTTGGGACACAGGATTGCCTCCCCTGGTGGAGCTGTTCATGATGTGTAAATAAGAAATTATGTTTTGGGCACAGGAAAAAGTGGGAAAACTATAATAATAGGTCTATACCTTCAGAAGTCTCTGTAAAATGGGAAGCCCAATATAAGTGTGTGCTCTCATCAATGTGCTCCAAACTCCATGTAGCCTTCAGCTCAGCTGATATCCACAGCAGCTCCCAGGATGGCTGAGGGGGTCTGCCCCCTCCACAGGGAAAGGAAGTATTAGTGGGACTGTGCTCTCAGTAAAAGCACTTGTTGGGAAATTTCCACAAACCATTTTTCATTGGAAAATGCTGATTCTCTGAAACAGGCTTTTTGTGAGAATAAAAGGGCAATTTTTCCTCATTTTAGTGACTCTAAATATTGCAGCAGCTCTAAGTGAAAAAAGAAAACAAGAAAAGCCCTGCCTGAAAGTTGTTCTTTTTTTTTTTTTCTTATCCACTTGTTTCAGGTTGTAACTTTATTATGATGAAAACCAAAAGAAAATCAAAACAAATGGTGTTAAAGAGAAAGGAAACTTTTAAGACTGCTGTAAAAATAAAATCCATTGATCTGACTAGAGGTATTTTTCCCCAGTGTTTGTTCCTACCATTTTTATTTCAACTTCAAGTACTAGAGAGAGGAAAAGGATGGTGAGATCCCAAGAGAAGGGGAGAAGGCTCTCAGGACCCCGTGGGTCAGGCTTTGTGTCTGCAGCAGCAGCAGCTGTGGTGAATAACAAATTACGGCTTCTCAGATTTTGGGTGTCAGAGGCAGAATTCCTTTTGGAGCCCAAGCACTGCCCTGGGAGCAGCTGCCAGGAGGGGCTGGGGTGAGCAGCGCTCAGGGCTTGCTCACCAGGCTCAGCTGTGTGTGCTGTGCCATGTAACGTGGCAGGAGGGAGAAGGTGGTGCCTGAGACTTTGCCCAAGTTTCCTCTGAATTTAAATGCCTTCTCAAGTGCCAGAGCACTTGCCAGCCAGATGGCAGCTTCTGAAGTTCTTCCACCTTCAGCCAGGCTTCAAGGGGTGCAGCAAAGCTGTTTGCAGGCAAGTGCCTCTTCCTTCTTTCCTCAGTGGTTTCACAGCCCTGCCTGCAGTTTTGTGCTGGTGGGAGTTGAGAGCTCCAGGGCTCTTGCATCTCCTTTTGTGTTGGCAAGGGCAAGACTGAACATCGACAAGAGGCTCCCTCCTAAATGCAGAAACCTCTATCTTTTCTCTCAACACCACTTATGCCTCCTTCTGCCTTGCTTGTGCTGTCACATCAGACATCCCTTAGGGAGTTAAAGTGCTGTCTCATCTTTCCATCAGTCCTGTGCAGTTGTTGGTGAAAGTAACAAGGATTTTTCCTTGTTTATTTGTTCTGTGAAGTTTATTTGGAGATGGATTTTTTCTTGTTGGTTTTTCACAAAGACTTATTGAAGAAAGTAAGTTAGAGTTGGAAATATCTGCATCAAGGGGGAAACTTCATTTCCCATATACTCATTCTTTGGTGGAATTAAGACAATGTAAAGTAGAAGAAAAAGCAGAATGTGTCTGAACCTTTAGGATACATAAGGACTTGGATGGTGAGGACGGAATGGAGCAATGTGCCTGTGCCATGGGCCTTGGGGCTGGAGCTCTGAGAGAGGACAGAGCACTGTGCCTGTGCATTGCTCCACTCACCCCTGCCCAGCCTGGTGAGTGGAGAGCTCAGCAAGGGGACTGTGTACCTGGGAAAAGGTATATGGATTGTGTGTGTGCATATAAGTATGTTCACAGTGTTTGCACACACAGCTGAACTAAAGATGTCAGCTCCTCTGAGAAGTAAATAGGCTGTGAAGGGGGGCCCAACCCCAGCCCTCGCCACTCAGGTCTGTCAGTCCAACTCCAAGAGTGGTTCTTACTGCCCAGTGTGATTAGTGTCTAGAGGGATCAGTGAGCAGGGCTCTCATTCAGTACAATCCAAATTCAAATGTGTGGCTGTTGTGCCAGGAGCTGTAAGCTCTGCCTGCTGCAAGTCAGCTCCAGCTCTTAGAACTTCTATTTTTCTGGCAATTTCTGATCCCACATAAAGCTTGGATTGTGGCTGCACTCTTCAATCCCCAATGAAGAAGTGTCTCCCTTCTTAAATACCTTTTCATGTCAGGACAACATGGGCTGCTGGTAAGAAGCACAGGAGAGGTTCTTATTGAAAATGTGTTGATGATGGAGAAAGTTGAAAGTTGGAGAGGGGTGAGGAGGACTGAGTAAGAAGCAGAAAGATGATACTTGAAGAGGTTGAGAGCTGCAGAGTTACAGCTCTAACACTGAAGAAATGCTGGCTGGAGAACCAGCAAAGGGGACAGCCCTCATTAAAGGTCTCTTTGAGGGGGTGATAATTTGGAAGGTCAGAGCCTGGCAAAGGAGCCTGTCTGGATGAGAGCAAGAACATGCCTGCCTTCCCCTTTAAAGAGCAGAGGGAGCCTCAAAGCAACCATATGGAGCTGCAGCAGAGTTTGCCAACACCTTCTGGTTCCTGAGGGTCAGAACCAATAAAAAGGACACAGGCACAAATCTATTTTCTTTTTAAGCACCTGAAGTGAACTACATGTTTTAGAATTTGGATCTACAATCTCAGTGCTAAAACAGGAAACCTGTGAGCGATAATAAAGAACGTGGATTTCTGATCAAGTTTAGAGAGTCCAAAGGCCTCTTTGGCAATGACACTTGAGAGTGTTTGCCAAAGCTTTGTGCAGGGCTCCCTCTTTATGTTTGGCAAAACTATTGCTGTAGTGGGAATGAGACCTTCTCCCTGGTGGAAAAGTTCCTGTGGGAAAAGTTAGACCTTCAGTGCCACTCATCAGTCTGGGTGGAGTAATGTCCCACCAGTACCTTCTCCTTTCCAACAGGATCCTGGGCACTGTGCAGGAGGTGGGGTGGAGACTCTCCATCCTTCCTGCTGATGTGCAAAGCCTGTGGGAGTGAGGGGCTTCAGTGAACCCTCACAAGAAGGACTGAATTGCTACTCTAAGTGGTGCATGAAAAGGAGTGGGGGATTCTGGGCTGTGCCTCATGAGTCACTTATTCATTTCATTTTAGGTAAATATTGAGTTAAACACCATGCCCTTCCACTGATGGAGAGGAAAGGACTCTCAGATCTCACTCCTTACCTGATGCTGCTGCTGGTGTGGGGAAGAATTTGCAATTATTTCACAGGCACTGCACTGAGACAAAGAGTCCTGTGTAATCCATTTATCACAAACAACTCCAATTCCTATCTTAAGTAAGAGAGGAGTCAATTAACAAATGAAAACAGAGTGCCAAAACACTCTCTCCATTTAGATCACAGGCCCTCTGGAGCAGCACGAATTGAACATTGTTTTCCTGGACGTGAATTTGGAGATCAGAGGAGATGCTCTGGGAATCAAGCTTTGAAAACGGACTGTTATCTTTATGATGAGATCTCTCCGCTTTTGTAGCTCCATCACCAACATTTTCTGGCTATGTGGATTTGTCTGCCCAACAGATGTGACAGAAAGAAATATTAGCTTTACAAATGGGGATAAAAATGACAAGTACTGAAAGCTAAAGCCAGTTAATGAGAGAGGATTTTCAACATGTCAGTCATCCAGTATCCCATATTCAGTTTGTATTTCCAAGAACTGGTATTTCTTTTTTTTTTTCCCCATGAAAAGTCCATTTTCAACTAAGCTTCCTTTCATCAACTTCTAACCAAATAATTATTAGTTTCCAAATTTATTTAATTTGTTAGTCAAATCACAACCCAGCAAAAAAAAAAAAAAAAAAAAAAGGAAACCACAAAAGTATTTATGGCTTTATTTAATCTTTATTAAGACTAACAAGGTTTGAGCAGAAATGATTTCTTGACAAAGCCATTAAGAGCACAGACAAGATCACAGTCTGTAACACATCTGAAAGGGCACAGCAGAAAAGTCAAATGTTCGTCTTCTGGGAGACAGCCAGAGCAAAATTATGCTGGAATTAAAGAAAAGTATAGCAACTGAAGGACCCATCCTGCAATGCTCTGATAATTATTCATTGCTTTTTTAAGAAAGGCAATAGATCTTAAAGGGATTTTGGTGTTATTTTTTCTAGGAGTGATGGCCATGACCATTTTGAGGCACAGAGAAACTGTGTAAATCATAGAATCACAGACTGGGTTTGTTTGGAAGGGACCTTAAAAAGCATCTTGTTCTAACACCTTGTCGTGGGCAGGGACAACTTCCACTAGCCCAGGTTGCTCCAGGTCCAGTCCAACCTGGCTTTGGGCACTTCGAGGAATGGGGCAGCCACAGCTTCTCTGGGCACCCTGTGCCAGGGCCTGCCCACCCTCACAGGGAAAAATTTATTCCTAATATTCCGTCTAAACCTGTTTTCTTCCAGTGTGAAGCCACTCCCCTTGGTCATTTCCCATTGCTCAGGGTCAGTTAATGCTGCTACCAGAATGAAGCTTGTGGCTATGTCAGGATCCCTCTGATTTGGGCAAAGCCAGATGTACCCTCAGGACTTAATGTGGGGTGGAGCCACATCTCTATGTATGGCACCAGGTGGAGAAACCTCCTCCAAGCCCCAGCAAATCTCCTTCCAGATCCATGTCTGAATACACCAAGCATTTCTGGAGGGAGCCACCTGGACAGAGGTCTCCAGGAAGGACAGTGCACCATTCCCTGGTTTCAACGAGCACAGCCTTGGCTTTGAAGCTCTGAGTAACTGGGCAAAGCTGCCAGCTTTGGCCTTCAAACAGGGGAGTTGTGTTTGCACTGCAAGGACATCCCAGCCCTGTGCTCTTCCCCTGTCCCCTTGTTGCCCTGTGTACATCTGAGGGGTGACTTGAATGATGTCATCAACTGAAGAGCCATAAAACCCGCTGATGTGAGCCCCTTTCTGGGCTCTGAGATGCCATCTGCCTGGCTGACCTGTCTTCAGGGAGACATTAACACAGCCTGAGGGTTTCCCTGTGTCTGACCTCCCTTCTCCTCTCTGCACATAAACATGGCCTTTGGGCATCTCTCTGCTGCCTAAGTGTAAAATGAACTGAAATCCAGAATAGAATTGGAATGGAAATTAAGCACAAGCGTGCAAGCCTCCCCTCCGAGTGACTCTAAATCTCTACAGAGCTCAGAGAGCCTTGGCTCACGTGCCTGACAGAATAACCAGCAGGTCATTGCCTTTATCATCGCAGGAACTCATCCCCTCTGCACGCTCTGGTGCAGGTCAGTGAGGATGGGGAGCTTCATGGGAGCGTGTAAGGGCTCTGCAGGCCCACAGGGAGGGCTGGAGAGTGGAAGGAATTTGGGAAGAGGCCAGGAATGAGTACAGGAGCAGGTTTGTGGCTCGGGCAGGCAGGTGGTCAGCCCAGCCAGAGCATCCTCTTGTGTGTCTGGCTCCTTTTTCTCCCTTGCTCTCTCTGCTGACTTTCACTCTGAAAGCTCCAGCTCTGCCAGCTATTCAGCAGCCTAATCTTTTTTCCAGTCTCAGCTCTTGCCTACTAATGTGTTTCAGGCACAGAAATTTCATTAAGGCTGCACTGATGTCCACAGGCTTTAGCCATGGACTTCATTCTTAAGTGGGCTTCATTCCAGCCCTGTGCACAAATTACCCTCTGCTCTTGGGTGGGAGAGGAGGGGCTGGGGGTGTACAAAGAAGGAAAAGAAGCAAAGAAAAATCCTTTCCATCCATCTAGGGTTGATATTGAATATCTACCCCTGTCCCCATGTAAACAGATACTCAAAGATGAAGATGAACCAATAAGGACACGTTTCCCTGGTCCTGGGGCACTGTTTAACACAGCAGAGAAGAGGTAGAAATGCTGCCTCGGAGGAGCTGTTTGTCCCAGCTACCCTCAGAGACCCCCAGCCTGCTCCCCCCTCTCTGCCTTCACCCCAGGTGCTGACCTGGATGTTTCAGTTAATTGAAAACTCAGTTCCCTCCTTCAGCTTTGTGAAGGCTTTAATATGGGGATTATTTAGCCATTAGCTCTGGCTTTCAGGGTTTTTTTTTCTGGATTAAGATTCCAACCAGCTACTTGTCTGATTATTCTCAGTGACATGGATGGACCTGAGCAGCAGAACTTTGAGCTGGAGCCAAACTTACTTCTCATTTGGGGATGTGGCTGAGTTCTTCCATTCTGGCCTCTGTTCAGACCCTCTGGCACCAAAAAAACCATCTGTAATTCCCATTACTTGGCCTCATCTGCCTAGAAAAGGGAGCTCAGAAAAGAAGTCTTCACTGCCTGGCTAAACAGCTAGAAGAGGATTTTATGTTCCCCCAGTGACAGAAAAGTTCCTCCAAACATCTAGTAAGAACCCCAGAAATGCAGGTGAATCTGCAGCTCATATCACATAAGAACATCAAAGGTGTGTGCAAGCTGATTCTTAGCCATGATCTTAGAAAAATCCTTCCCTATCACAGAGAGTCTGCCTTGTATCATTAATTCAGGTGAGGAACTGCTCGATTTGGTGCTTGTGGCAGTGTTTTTATATGAGAAAGGCATAGATAAAACGTCCTTGGAAACAATGGCAGGTTAGTCAGGCATGCCAAGGTGGACATTGTGTCAAGGGTAGACGATGCTGGGAATGGAGCCTGTAAGAAACAGGGAGAGAAACTGTTTACAAGAGCATGTAGTGACAGGACAAGGAGGAATGGTTCTAAACTGAAGGGAGGTTTAGATTAGACTTTAGGAAAAAATTCCTCCCTGTGAGGGTGGGCAGGCCCTGGCACAGGGTGCCCAGAGAGGCTGTGGCTGCCCCATCCCTGGAAGTGTCCAAGGCCAGGTTGAACAAGGCTTGGAGCAACCTGGGCTAGTGGAAGGTGTCCCTGCCATGGCAGGGGGTGCAATAAGATGAGCTTTAAGGTCCCTTCCGAACAAAACCAATCTGTGATTCTATCAAACTCCACAGTTCCTATTTATGTGGATGCTCCTGATTCCACACCCAGAAAAGCACCCAAAGGTGCTATTAAGGTTTATCACACTTAAAGTTAACTTTGAACACTTTTGACAAAACGCCTTAAACCTTCTCTAAACTTTTATTATTGTTATTCTGAGTTTAAGTCAATATACAGTTTTCCAAGCACTCCTGAGCAAAGAAAAATCTTTTCCTTCTTACAGAAGATGTGCTCCCACATGGGGTGTCCTCAGCAGAGTCTACAGAGCTCTGTGCATTCACTACATGGAGGGCCATGGGTGACAGGGAGCATCTTATTTGAAGCTAATCAGAACAGCATGCAACAAAAGGAGCAGCTGTCATCTCTTCCTTACCCTCAGCCACTGCTTGATGGATCAATCAGATCAAAACATTTTCAGAAGGATTTTTTCAGTAAGGATTTTTAAAGCAATTCCTTTCCCTCTAAAATGCTCCCATTTAGAAAAGAAATATGTAAAACTGAAACATGTACTGTAGGTTGGTAACAGAAATAAACCTCATTTTTCCCTCTGAGAGGACATACATTTGGCAATCCACACAGCTCATCTGCAAGAGACAGAAGCTTTCTAAACATCCAGCATGAAATTCTTCCAAAATTCAGACAGCATTAAACCAGTGAATTCATTTTGCTCTTTGTCAGTATAATCCCGTTTGCATTTCCTCAAGTGCTGGAGCTGCAGAGTGCCCTGTTCATGACCAGGCAGACTCAAACTGGATTTTGTCTGATTGCTGGGAGCAGGAAACACGATTGCTGAGGTCCCTCTTGCAGGGAGGGGGTCCTGAGGTCTTTGTCTTGCTGTCCCATTGGAGAGCCTGGATGCACAGGCAAGGGCATCTGCTGAGAGCTGCTGGCTCTGGGATCACTGTGTCCTATTGCTCTGTTTAAGCCCTTAAATACACTCGTTGTGACCCTCTGTTTTTCAGGAGCACTGTGGGAATGCTGGATGTGGGGCTCCACTGTGCTACAGCCTTGGTGGGGAGAAGAGAGAGAAGCATGAGCTTTATGAAGTACCTAACACAGAGGAAAAAAAAAATCCATATGCCTTTTTCCAGCCAGTTATAATTTGATGTCTGGGCCAGTTTACCATCTGATGTTTTAGATTTTATTATCTTTGCACACAAACTTTGCATTATCTTTCCATCCTGTGGGCTGAGAGGTGGATGATGTTAATTTATAAACTGAAACAAGTAACTACATTTAACTAAAGTCAATCTGGGTCTCTGGTCTATCTGGTGGGGGACAAAATCCCTGCACTGTTATGGCCCCAAACTGCCTGAAAGTGCCACTGTACTAATCAGTTCCAGTTGTCAAATAAATGGGGAATCCAGAAGTCCTGGGTTCAGCATCCCATTAGACGGCACTGGTCTCACTGGGAGGGAGCAGGGGCAGACAGTAGGGGGGAGATGCTGGAGCTGGGAGTCTACAGGGTGCACTCAGGAGGAGATGGGACCACCTTTCAAGCATAAGGAAGGGCTGGGATGTCCCTGGGCACTCCCCTGGGGGTGAGCAGCAGAAGACCCTTTCTGTCTGTCCAGCAGCTTTGGAGAACAGCAGATAAAATCCCTCGGGATACTCCAGTGCCTGATGCCTGTCATTTAAATGATGTTTGACCTTATACTATAGCTCTTATACCATGGTCCTGCTCCCTGTGGGCCCACAGGGCTCCATCCCTGCCCAGCTCTGACTTGCTGTGTTCAACCCCATCATGATTTTGCCTGTCTGATGCTTCTCTGCAGTGCAAGTGGCTGTCTGTGGTCGTGGGCAGTGTTAGCATTGATTCTTCCAGCTGCCAAAGCAGAGCACAGATTTGGCTTGAGATGTTTCCCCTTCACAGAGTTCCCTTTTCATGGAGTTATAGCAATGGAAAGAGAGGGAGAATGGGAGAGAGAGGGAGAAAAGGGAAAGAAATGAGCAGAGCAGTGCTTGCTGCGGGAGGCAAAGTGTCAGACTCTTCAGAGCACTGTCTAATGTGACCTACTTCAATCATCTTCAGAGAGGTATTTGTCTTGCAACAGTTCTTTTGGGAGGAAAACAAACTCTGATCTCAAGTAGCTACCGAGTAGGAGCCTGATTTCCAGTGGAGACTGTGGCTGTTGCTCTGTGTTCAGCTGGGAAAGGAGGAATCAAGGCTTATCCTGCCATGGGGGGCTGTGACCGCCCTTCAGCATCACTCAGAGCTGCAGTGACACACACCGGGATGCAAGAATTCTCTGGCCAGGATATAATCCCAGTGCAGTGACATTTGTGAGTCACTGAAGTTTTATAATCCACAGGCTGTGTGTGCATAAAGGTCTCATCTGCAGAGGGTCTGCCCAGTGACCTCAGATCTCTTCCCAGACTCTGGAGTGGCTGGATCAGTGCAATGTTCTTTTGTGTTTCCAGGTGAGGAGCCAGACCACTCTGGAGACCTGGACTCAAGTGGGGTTTTACCAACATCATTGCCTTTCTATCCTCTCCCCCAAAAAATACAGGGATAGTGAAGTGGGTTTTCCCTGACCCACAGTTTCAGGGAGCTGTGAAGACCACCCAGGACTACAGGGCTTGTATCTGAGCATGGAGAGCCCTGTGAGGCTGTGGGAACCCCAGTGAGAATCTGGATTCTCCTCAGCTGGGCAAAGACTCGTAGCAGATGTCCTGGATCCAGCAGGATAAGAATCCCTCCAGCTGCCAAGTGATTTTGTCAGTGCCCCCGGCCAGAGATTTATCTTGGCCTTTTAATACTTTTTGCATAACGTTTTGTTACCCTTCTTCCTTCTCTTCCTCTCTCTGTCTGTCTCCTTTTTTTATCCTCCTTTCCGGGAGCACTTTGCTGTGCTTTCTCAATATAGCTCCATGAAGTAAATGGCAACACCAGACTGATAAATTAGCCTTGGATTAGCTCAGGCCAGTAATTTAACCTGATGCAGGAGATGTTTGCATTTGTTATATTCATGCACCAATAGATAGCAACTACCCCAGAAAGCTGACACTTGTGGGCAGTGCCCTCCCCATAAAGCACCCCTGTGGCAGCCCACAGTCGCTTCCTATTTGTCTCACCTCGGGGCATGCCGGGTGAGCCAGCTTCGGAAAAACCTTTTAAGAGGGGAAAGAATGGGAAATGAAATATTTACTTTTTGTTTTTACTTGCTGGCGGTGAAAGGATATTGATGTGGTGTAGATGGAACATTAAAATCAGAATTATGCTGGGGAATAAAAAAAAAATAAATAAAATAAATAAAAGGCAGGCATAAATTAGCACTGTTTGCTTCCTCTGTGGTTTAAGGGAGTTCGCATTATGCCAGTGCCATATAACATATCGGGGATGCGTTTGGGAGCTGCTGGGCCATAAATCACAGGCGGCTTTTAAACCGACAAGAAGAAAGGCCAGATGGAGATGGATGGATGTCCGAGGAGGGGACTGTCCAAGGGGCAGTCGTAAACACGTCAGGAAATGAGGCAACTGGGGTGGGAGGAAGGGGGAAGTAGGATTTGAGGATTGAAAGCTGAGAGCTGAGGGCAGAGGAGAACACTCATAGGGTGAAGCAGGGGAGAAGCTGACCTGAAAAGCCATGGCTTTGGAAAAGTGGGGTGGCAATCCTGTTCTGCCACACTTCAAGATTGTTAAATGACTTTTATGTTTTTCCCCTTGTGAAACAGCAAAATGTTGTACTATTCATTTTTCACTAAAAAGGTCAAGTTTTCGATTCTGCTTTCTCCTTCTGACAAGAACTGACCAGAAAACCCAAGGCCTTACATACTTTTCTTTACATATCTTCATCCTCTCTGAGGTGTCTATACAAAATCCTTTGCCGTAACACTCTTTGCCAAAAACTCTCAGTGATGAAGTTCCATACTTTGTGCCAAACCAGAATGTCTGTGATCTTGAGTGGTGTTGAATTCACCCTAAATAGGACAGGTGCCTTTTCTTCACCTCAGCCTGTCCATGGGACTGCCTGGAGATGTTGCTGTGACTCTGAGGGCTCTGTTCAAGGAGCCCTGTTGACTTTACCAGGATTATTTCAGGAACAATGTTGTGAAATCACTCTCTGCTTTCCATCCCCTGGAAATCACAGTTCAAATGTGCCTGCAGTCAAGGGAGGAAGTTCTGGTGTGACAGCAGCTCTTTTCAATAATTCCCTGCACTGTACAAACTGCCACAGAAAGGTTAGTGATTTTATTTTTTGGCATGGTCACCGCACACTTTCTCACACTTCCAATAACATGAGAACAACAAGGGCATTTGCTTTTTAGTGAAGTGCTGCAGCCATGCTCTTTAGAAAGGGGACCTGAAAAAAGAGTGTGATTCAAGTCAGGATCAATACATAGACTTGGGGTCAGCGCCGGAGTAAAACAGGGGGATGGAGAAGGCAGGAAAAATATAAAGGAGAAGGAACTGAGGGCAGGGATACATGGTCCTTCAGAGGGAAAGTGAGGCTTTTTGGCTGAGCTGCGTGGGCTGGATGGGTAGCGAGTGAAACAGGCTTAGGATGGGGACAGCCAAGGTGGCCCCCCATCAGAACTGGAAGTGTTAATACAGTTTGGAAAAAGAAGCTTAATCCTAGCAGCTGGCAGCCTGGAGTGCCTCAAACTCCAGCACAGCTCTTGGCTTTGAGGTTTCCCTCCCGCAGGAAAGCAACTCCCCTGCTGCAAAGGCAGATGCACAGGAACCTGTTCCAAGAGCAGGCGGCTGTCAGGACAAGGCAGCTCCCTGAGCAAGGGATGTGTGAGATCTCCAGAGGGCCCTGCTTCTCTGCACAGCAAAAGGCAGAAACTGCTTGAGAGAGTGACTAATTCATCAGTAAAACATTAATTATCCTAATGACTCCATTCATTAACCTCTAAAGTGGGAGGAACTGGTCCCTCTCCATCTCCAGAGAAATTTAGCCCCTTACAGCTTCAGCACTAGAGCTCTATTGCAGAAAAATAGGTATGTGAACCTGTTAAAAATGGGGCAATCTGGGGGGCAAATATCCACAGGCAAGATCATGCCTAAGGCTGAAATGTCACACAGGCACCAGAGCAACACCACTAATGTCAGCAGAAGTTCTGACTTATCCAAACATCTATGAGTCCAGGTGTGAACATCAGGCTTGCTCTCCAGCATGGGTGTTCACACAGGCCAGTTGTGGCTGTGATTCCCCAATTCTACATGAACAAGAAAAAAATCCCATCTTTTAGCCTGTACAATATATGGTTCAGTCGCACTGGGATTGCAAATAATGTGCTGATTAAGAGTTGGTCTGAAGAAAGGCTTAAGTATGTGTGCAAATATTCCTTTGACAAGGAACTTATGCTATGGAGGCAGTTCATGTGTGTGAGCTGATCGTGCAGTTCTCCCTGTGTTTGTAAGGGCCTGCATCTACTGATAAACTAGCAATGAAGCTTGGAAAAGGATGGAAACTCCTCTTTTCAAAGAGGCTCTGGTGCTGCTCCTGGTTCTGACACTGGCTGGCTCTCAGCTCTCCCTGCCTCCTCTCAGTGCATGGATTTACTTCCATGCAAACTGCTTTACGATCTGTTAATGAGAAGTGCTGCATGAGAGCTGAAAACCAACATTATTTCTGGGATGGAGCCCACCTCTGCCCTTGGGAGACACAGTGACTGCTTCTGAAGTCATGTGCTGGTTAAATTAAACTTCATGATCTGCTCAAGTCATGAACAAATGCAGCCTGCAGTTCCAGGGAGCTCAGTAATGTATTTTCAGGTGGGGCTGACACTTCACACCTCACTTGCCTGTGTACAGGTATATGAGCCTTTCCTAGACTGTCAATGCAGCAGAGGGTCATAGAATCACAAACTGCTTTGAGTTGAAAGGGACCTTAAAGATCACACTGTTTCCCCCCCTTGCCAAGGGCAGGGACACCTTCCACTTGCTCAAGTTGCTCCAAGCCCTGTCCAACCTGGCCTTGGGCACTTCCAGGGATGGTGCAGCCACAGCTTCTCTGGGCACCCTGTGCCAGTGTATCAGCACCTTCATCATAAGAACTTCTTCCTAATATCCAATCTAAACCTCCCCTCTGCCAGTTTGAAGCCATTCCTCCTTGTCCCGCCACTTCAGGCCCTTGTAAAGCTGTCTGTATTCTGGCAAATCATCACTACTCTGTTGAGCATGGCAAGAAGGAATGCAGTGGAAGTCACCCTGCTGTGTTCCTCCCATATGCAAGTTCCTTCTTGGCACTGATGTCACAGTGGGATCCACTGCACGCTGTGTGTCCACACTGTCTGTGATCCCCTGAGCTGGATTCTTTCTGTGTTGAGTGCCAGCATTGCCCACCATTCCCCCCCACTTGATGGATTGCTGTCGAGTTACTGGAGCTATGCCAGATCTCTGCTAAGAACTGGATCTGAACTGGATCCATCCTGGATTTAAGATCCTTTCCAGAAGCCTCAGCAAAGCCATTCCAGGGCCCAATAATTTTATTTTGAAAAAGCTTTCAATTTCTTTTGACAGGGCAGGAGTGTTTAAAGATGGCAAAGTGAAGGAGATAAATAGATTATTGATTGGACAGGCTTGTAATTCCTTAGTGAATTGGATTTAGCTCCTTCACTGAGATCAGGTCTCTGCCATAAATCTCCCAAGGAATCAATAAGATGGAGAGTGCCTGGTGAGCAGGACTTTTTTTGTTACCATGGCCACAGGTAGGGACTGGAAGAGAGTCTGCCATGGGAGTAGAGGGCAGGAACTTGGAGCCACATGTTTCTGCAGAGCCAAGCTTGGCACAGGGTTATCCTGGTGGCATCAGAGCATTAACTGCATCCAAGAGACCTGCACACATGGCCTGCTTCTGCCATGTGGAGATAGTGCCGGATGCAATCATTGCTATCATGAGTTATCCTGGCATGAAAGGACAGCTCAGCTCCCAGGGCTGGAGGTGGGAATGTGGCCTGGCTTCCTGGGGGCAACAGGGTGGAAAACTCCCATCAGGTGCACATGCTGTCCATTCCTTGTCACCTCCAGGCTCTGAATCCCAGCAGTGTCTGTGTCCTCAAGCCCTGTCTGACTGCACACTGGAGGGAACTTCAGAACCTTCCTGGCTGGGCAAGGATTCAGACCATGATTAGAGAGACAGCAGGAGCTGCCAGCAGCAAAAGCCACCAAAACCCCCAAATTCTGATAACTCCTGATGTAGCTAACAGTGCCAGGGAATAAAAACTGTCTGCAGCCCTTCAGTCCCTCCCAAGGGTGTGTGTATGCTCTGTCTCTACTTGGCACCCACACAACATCCATGGCTCCTGAGAGCTTTGGGTCAGAGAGTGGTTTGTTATTTGGAACAGCAGCAGGGTTAGAGCTTGGAGCCTGAAATCCATAAAAGCCTTCAAGGTCTAATGTCTTGAGCTAATTGTGTCTGAAGATTTGTGGATATACAGGTTGAGGATTCATAGAAGTCCAATACACTCTATTGGTGTATAGGTCATTCTGTCAGTCCTCCTTCATTCTCTCCTCATCCTCACCAGCAAATTCAGAGCAGAGAGCCAACCACAACTTACCTAAAATCATTCATAATCAAGTTTATGTAGTCAAGTTTATCAGCATTCACATAAATGAGCTTGAGAGTGAACCTAGGAGAATATATAAATTCAGACCTTCCAGACTAAAGTGTTTTCCAGTTCCCATCAATCCTGCTTTACTCACACAGCTGAAGTCTTTGGGTTCTATGTGACATTTCCCAGAAGTTCAGCCACTCTGCACAACCCCTGGAGCTCAGGCCTTGACAAAGTGGGCTGGAGGTCTTCCAAAGCTGGACTTAGCTGGGAAGCTTCCAGTGCTTCCTTCTTCCAACTGAGCTGGCAAGAGACAAAATAGCTTTTTTCACTCTATTTCATTCCCCTTCTGGCGCTGGCTACACCCCAAAAGGCAGAGACAATGAAAGGGATAGGAGGAGGGAAGAAATCAGCTTCATCTTTTCACTGCTGGGGGAAGAACCTGTGGGTCCTCAAACTGGGATCCAGTGAAGGGCATGTGGGTAAGGGGTGATACCTACTCACCTTGTTCACTGTGGAAATTAAGGGGAATGTTATTTGGAGCCAGTGAGAAAAACTTG
>JAWWEE010000037.1:4500527-4512812 GCA_035221455.1 Xenops minutus | reverse complement strand
TTCCATCTTCCATGGAAAATCAAGGTAGAAACTGATTGGGGCTTTTTTTAGTTTTCAGAAAAAAACCACCAAAACTCCCAGGTCCATCATCAAAAGCACTTGAGGGAAGGGGGCAGGATGAAAATGTGCCTTGAAGCTTGAGCTGAGCATTGTATTGATTTATTTTATTTTAGTACAATTAAATCCAGGAAGAGATTTCTAGGCGAGCAGATCTGTTTGCAAACTTTTTATCTAGTCAGAAAATCCACAACCAATGAATCACATTTTCTATCATGAAAACTTTTAGAAAACATAAGCTGCTCAACCAAAACTCATCCTGTTTGACCATTCCCAGAAGTGAGCGATGCAGAAAAATCTGAGCTACCTATAGCTTCGAATCCAAACCCAGTCCAATTTTCTCATTGTGTACAAATCACAGAGCTGTTGTGTGGTATAATCCAAGCAGGCATTGCTTCCAGCTCTTTTAGTTCACCCAGTGGAAAGTCATGTTTGCATCAACCACATTCAAGCTTTGCTGAGGGGGAAGAGTCAGGATCAGTCAGATTACAAACTCTTTCTGATGGATCAGGTGAGACGGACTCCAGAGCTGGAAGGTTCCCTCTTGGAGTGAGTCAGGGGTTATGCAGTTATTGCTGGCTCCAGGAAGCCCTTTCCTAGCCCAGATTCCCATATCAGCAGCAGCAGGGCACAGTGGGAACAATGCAGAAGCTGGCTGAGGAGGCTGGTTCCTGTGAGAAGCCAACAGGGAATGTCTGAAAGGGCCAGCTGGGGTCTTCTGCTTGCCCTGGGCAAAGGAGGTGCAAAGGGAGGGGAAGATGGAGCTGCTCCGGAGCAGGGATTAAGGTGCCTACGTGGGTGGTGTACACTGGCACTAAACTGAGGTTTACTAACAAAAAGGGGGACTGTTCTGCCCTTCCAGGTGATGATGAAAGGGGCCAGAAGACTCTAAACCAGGCACCTCTGATCACCACAGGCTCTCTATGAGCTCCACACCAGACGTAAGTGTGAAGTTAGCTCTGGGACCCAGTGCTCATACGTTCCTGTGGTGGGTATCACCCACCAGAGGTAAGAGGTGAGATTTTGGAATGTGTAGGATGGTGTTGGTAGGGGAAAATTTGCCCCTTTTTTGGCAAGGGTTGGCATGAAGCAACACAAGCCCCTCTGTGCTCTCCTGAGGGCTTTGTAAGCAGAGCTGTGTGCAGGGAGAGCTGCCAGACTGGCTTCCTTTCCCAGGGGGGATAAACCTTTCCCAGGGCTCCATCCAAACCCATGCACCAACCAGCCCCAGTCATTAGCCCCCACTGCCACTCCTCTACGTGGGAACCAAAGCAAACATCTCCCCTGCCAATGAGACCATCTTCCCAACCCCTGAGGATTCCTGGCTCTCCAGAGCTGGGCGCTGCCATCCCTCACCTCGTTTACATATCTTCATTTGTCAAGCACCACCTGAACACCTCCTGGGCTTCCTTCTCCCTGGTGCTCCAGAGCTCTGAAAAGGTCACCCGTCTAACAGGCAGAGGTGCTGGAAATAAACTCGTGTGTTTTTGCTCTATTCAAACATCCGATGTGACATGGGAAGATGAACCAGCTGCCAGGGACCCGCCTGGCACGTTCAAGGCTGGGCAGTGGTTTGTCCAGCCCTGCCTGTCTGCCACAGATCATTAACTGCTCCTGTTTCCAGGCTGTGCCTCTCTGTGCTGTCTCACTGCCATGGATGCCTTATTTCTCCTTGGAAACAATAATGTGTGGGTGCATTTTAAAACTCCCAAAGAACCTCGGAGATGCCCAGCTCCTGGATTACCTGGGAGACCTGAGCCACCCATTACCACAGGTGTGCACATGGAAGGAAAAGAGTGCTCCCAAGATCTGTTGCTCTCATGGAAACAGGATGCTGAGCTGTGGTGCTGTCTGGAGAGAAGAGCAGCAAACCCAGCCTGAACTGTTGTCTTCATGTGTGCTGTCATAGCTGCAGGGACTATGACCTTGCTTTGAAAGGTATTTAATGTCCACAAGGAAGAGACAGTCAAAATAATTCTCTTCCTCCAAAGTGAAACACAGCAGAAAAAGAAGTGAGGAGAAGGAGTGAGAGAAGACTGAGCAGTATTTCAGGGATGCTGAGGAGCAGCTCTTTGCTATTTTGAGGGAGATGTGTGCTCGGGGCAGCTCTGGGGGCTGAGCTGGCCCTGAGTGCTCAGCTCTGGATGTGGAATCTGAACCATCACTGGGGATGGCACAGATGGAAATGGATTGGGAACCACAGCTCAGAATGGGTGTGGGTAGGCTGGTGGTGGTTCTGGCATCCCCTCTCCCTCCTTCATAAGGACATCCCATTTATTGTTTTCACAGTTCCCACATAGCACTGGGGCAAAGCCTCTGTCCTCTCCAACAGCTCTAGTGACAGGCCTTCCAATGCAGCCTGTCCAGGTGGCTTAGAGTATAAACAGGACAAGGGGAAAACATGAGTAAAGACAAGCCCGAGACATAGAAAAGAGCTTTGCAAAACTATTTGAGTCTTCTCCCTAAGATTCATCCATTCCTCTCTTGGCAAAGGATTTTGGGGCTTGATTCCTCTTTTATGTCCAGAATTGAGAAGAAATATTTCAACTTCTACAAAATATGAAGCTCTGCAAAATGCCCACGGCCATTTGACAAAATCAAGAATTTTGATACTTTTGTTAGAGAATTCAGCTTTGCACCTTTAACTTTAAAATCTTTAATCTTTGTTAAAGGTGGAACAACATCACTTTGAACATTCAAACATTCCCTTGAAAAACTTATTAAAAATATTCCACTTTTAAATTTAAAACAGAGATAGAACAAAAGCAATATTTTGCTGAAGAAGGGCAATATTTGAGTTCATTTACTTTGCAATGGGCTGAGAATCTGAGCAGAACTGGAGAATACAACAGGGAAACTGAGGTGCAGCAGAAGCCACAGGACTTGTCAAAGACACAGAAGAGGCACTTCAGAGCCACAGTGACAAGGATGTCACTCCTAGAGCTGCTCTCTTGGCTGGAACATGCCAAGTAGGAGCTGCTGCATCTGATGCCCTATGAAAGACCTTCAGCAGTGTGTGACTTGTGTTCCAGGGTGTGAGAATAACCTCTGGTTTTTAGCAGGCTTTTTCTTGTCCCTGTTTAACTGCTCGGCTCCCCCAGCCTGAGCAGCCTGTGCCAAGCACCCTGAGACGAGACCCTCAGGCATTGACTCGAGGGGGAGCTGTTTGCCTGGAAATGAGAACAGGACCCACGCTTTTTCAGGCACTGGTGAATAATTTCACCTGGTTTGGGTTTTTTGTTTTTTTTTTTTTTTTCCTGAATTGCTATGCACAGTCCTGCCATTTGCCAGGTTAGACATTGAAATCTGACACATCTATGTGGTGCCTCTGAGCAGAGTCTGGAAGAGCAAACTTTAAAATATGGAAAGGAGTCTGATAGATAAGGGAGTCCTTGACTGATTTCCCTGGAGATAAATTTGATTGAGGAGGGAAGAACTGGGGCTGCCTGGAGACCCAGAGAAGGCCACACAAGCTCCTTAAGCATGCAGACAATCATAGATGGAGGTAGATACACTGTTAGGACATCAAACTTCTCAGACCCACTTTCCATCTGTAAGGGAGCCCCTGAGGTTGGCTGGAAGGTGAAGTTCTCATTCTTCTCTCCAAACTCAGTGTGGAGTTTGATGACCCATCTGGCTGCCATCCAAAACTGAGGGTTTGGGATTCCCACCCTGAGCCCTGCAGCCATTTCATCTGCCTTTAAATAGAACAGGGCTTTGAGGGAAACTGGAACTGGAACAAAGCTCCATCCCCACTGTGGGGCCAGCGGGGTCGATGAAGAAGCAGCTGAGGGTGAAATCAATTAATTCATTCATTACAGAGCTACTGCAGCCACAAAGATATTTCAATTGTGCTTGCTGAGAGGTCCTCATGAGAGATACATCTCATTTTCAGTGAGGTCCCCAAGGGGAGGGCATAGTCAGACAATTTCATTCCTGCTGACTAGAGGGTAATACAGACGTTCTAGGCAAAATGTACCCTCTTGTCATCTCAAATGCCACTCCAGAATAGGCAAGAGTTTGAGTGAAATCAGACCCCACTTCAACCCAGAGAGATTTGTGACAGAAAGACACAAAAACCTGGGGAGAGAGGAGGTGATGAATGCTATTTTGAAGGTTTACAGAATGAGAAAGTGAGGATGGAAGTACATTTCCCATGGGCAGAAAAGTTTGCTGTCAGGCTTCTGTTGCTGGGCAGGATTTCTGAGATGGCTCAGCATTCACAGAAAAGCCTTCCAAGCCCCTTAACCATGATTCCACTGGAACCACACGCTCTGGGCTGTAGCCTTCTGCCCCAAATTCACCATGGGGGCCTGATGGGCATATCCTACAGCTGTGTTTGCATGCATGCCCATCATCTGGCTTCCCTGTGCTGCACACCCCCCTTTACTGTCTGATCTTGTGAGGGAAGTTTAATGATTTTAAATATAAATGTATGTTCTTTAAAAAAGACTACAGAGGTCTGATCAATGAACAGCTCTTATAACAAGGTATGGCACTTTTTTCTTGCACTTCTGTACCCCAAACCAGAGAGCAGGATGTCAGTTGCTTAATCACAGTCATGATTTCGAACCCTTTGCTCCTTACAGAGAGATTTTTCAAGAGTCCTACAATCAGTATCTCAAAATCTTCTGAAGATATAGCTATTTATTGCAGGATTTGGCTGGGTAATGTTTCAGAGAAAAAAATGTCATCCTGTCTGAATATACCGTGTTAGCAAGAGAGAAAATGTACCTATTGACAGATGAATAGACAAAAAGAGCCTGCAATTCTGGAGAAAAACCAGAGCTTTTCAATCATTTCTATCTACCTGACAGCAAAGTTCACCTGCAAAGCAAGGGCAGAGTCTAAACACCTACAGCATAATCCAAAAAACACTGAAGTGAACAGGGCTATGGAGTAAAAGCACTAAAGTGCTGATGAATCTAGTCCATTCCTTTAATATATTGAGGATACAGATGGCACGAGCAGTCCCTTCCCAGGCTGGGCTGAAACCAGGAGAGGAGTGATGCATCACAGGAGGGAAGGACTGAAATCCATGCCAGGTTCAGTGACAGCAGAGGAGCGAAGTAATAGGTGCTTTTCCTTTCTTGTCTTTCCAAACGGGGATCATTCATAAAATGGAATAAGCTTTCTCAGTTTTCAGGAGAGGTGGATGTATGGATATACTGATTTCACAGGAAGTTCTAACACCTGATGCCAACACAATGAGAAACTTCATCAGGAGTTAAGTGGGGCGTTGTGAGGGGTGGTATGAGCCGTGCCTCGAAAATTACCTGTGTTTCTGAAGGGGTGAAGACTTAGCAGAGTCTGGAAATTTCATGTTTCCAAGTCCAACACCAATGCATTTCTTATTTTTCTTCTCCCCCCAAAGGTCTGATACAGATATAGACAGATTTTCTTTCTTCCATCCCCATTTTCAGTACCCAGACAGGAACCAAAAGTGCTAGAAATACTTCTAAGGGCTGTCTGCATAGCCAATTGTCCAATTTCACAGACTTTAATGGCTTCTAGTGGAACTTACACCTCCCTCCCTGTCTGCAATGCTCCAAACCAGACACAGTTAATGACAGTGACACAAAGCCAAGGTAAGTGGCCAAAACAAACCCTTTGATATACAGGAGGATGAAAAGGATCATTTTTTACTATTTTTTTTTAACTTTCAAGATATTTTATTCTCCATATAACTACTTTTTAGTGATAGAAGAAAAGACATCAAAAGTATGACACAAAACTAGCTTTAGGGCTGATTTGAATAACTCTTTAATGACATATGTCTTTGCATGAAAATCCCAGATGGTCACTTGCTCAGTTCACCAAATTTGCAATATTCTGCAAGATAACAGAAGGGAAAAAGCCTTCCCCTTAAACCCGCATCATCTGAAACTCTGTCTGAACTGATTTTTTCAGCTATTCAGGCACTGCCTTCCCCACAGTCACATGCAGAGTCCCTCTTTTCCCCCTCACACATTTCTCTGTGTAAGAAAACCATCCTGAGCTCCACCTGCAGCACCAACCCAGGTCATGTCACAAGGTGACTGCAGTGGCATTTCTGGTAACTCCCCACTCAATGTTCTGAGTACCTGGGAAATCATTTTGCTGGTCAGAGGAAGCTGAGCCCGGGATGGAGGCAGTGCCCAGTTCACCCAGCACTGGGAGCAGGGTCCATCCTGCTGTACACTGAGGACAGACCTCCCCTAAAACCTCCTTCTTAGCCAGTGTGACAGTGCTGAGACCCCTCAGTTGTTTACTTGATCCTGGCACTGACCTTTCACTGTGACCTCAGTTACAACCATCTTTTCACTCTTTATCTTCCCTAGCTGTAAAATGGAGACACCAGCACTATAATTTTGGGGTTTTTTTTCTCCTGTGAGTCTTTCATAGTGAAGAAAAGCACATTTTGCCTTCTAAACCTCCCCATCCTGCTCTGTCATGCAGCACACACATTTCAGTTTGGAGTGGTGCAAGCTTGTTCCAGGTTGTTGTGAGGGGCACAGGAAGAATTTTAGGGCCTCAAACAGCTGTTCTTTTCGCCTGAGCTTGGCTCATTACTTAACTTCCCTGTCTGACTTCTAATTTTCCAGCAACACACAGAAGAAAACCAAAAGAGCCAATTAACAAGTGAACCTGAGACACAAGTGGGCTGCTCCTCCAAACCCTGTTCCAAGCCCATCTTACACTCCCTGTGTCCCACTGTGGGCTCTGCCAGCATGGGAAGGTAAGTGGGAACTGCCTCTGAAAGCCTCAATCTCCATGTTTATTTAAGCAAAGCTTCAGGTGGCTGATGGGGCTCAGTGTAAAATGAAAGATTCCACATGGCAGCACAGACATATCCCCCTGCTTCCTGGTTGTTTTGTTGGGTTTTTTTTTCCTTTTCTATAAGAAAAATGAAATCCCCAAAGTCTGTCTGCCTACTGCTGCTTTCAGGGGCTGGGTGGTTGCTGTGCTTAGTTCAACTCCGATGTTCTCAAACTCCAGAGGAAAAGTATAATTAAATTAACCTGGAAAGGCCCTCTGATTCCAATGTGTTTGTGCCTTTTCTTAAGGGAGTGGGTTACAAAAGGACTTATTTTCTGTGTTCCTGCTGCAAGATTTAAACCCTCTCTCCTGGTGGGATTCTGCTATGTCCTAAAATCCAGGCTAATGTTCACGACATACTCACTATGTGCAGTTATCGCTGCCTTGCTTGGCTGTGCAGGAGTGCAAAACACAGGAATATGAAATCTTGTTCCTTATTTTCTTTATTGTCATTTTTATCTGCTCTGATCCTTCATCAGCTTCTCTCTTTGCTCTTTTCTGCTTGGTATGTGATTGCAAAGATGGGAGAGCAGTGTGTGCTGGTCACATGGAGTCAGAGAGCACAAGGGGCAGGACAGATCCCTTTGGAAGCCCAGGGCAATGTGCTTGTTCCCTCTGGCAGCGTGTCCCTGGGGGCTGCAGCACACAGCAGCCAGGGCAGCCTCCAAAAAACACCCTGGGAGCTGGGCACGTGTCCATGTGGCTGGCACTGACTCCAGAGAGGAGTGTCTGCAGAGGCAGCTCCACACCCTCATCGCTGTCAGTCCCGTATTTTATGGCAATAAATTGCCCAGACCAAACCCTACAGCTAATGGCTAAACTGGGGAGCGTGAAACCTGCCAGCACAGAGAGGGAGATGCAGGGAATAAATTGAGGGTCACAAGAATAAATTCAGGCAAGAGAAGGAGGGGGAAATAATCAGAGAGGCAGAGTTTTCCTACGGGTTTAAGAGTCTTTATCCTACACGTTTGAACTGTAGGATAATTTGGGTTGGAATGGGCCTTTAAAGGTCTTCTAGTCCTACACCCTACAATGGTGAGGGCTGTTTAGGACTGGCCTGGGCAAGGTAGGACAGTGGCAGTGCAATGTCTTGTTATGGGTTGTGCTTGCAACTTTTCCCATTGAAATACTCTGCTTTTAACTGCTTTTAATTCTCAGGGCTCTGGTGTGTCGTGCTGAACAGCTGTTGCAAGTCAGGTTTTGCAAGAGCAGTTTCAGACAAAGTGAAGCAGGGCATTACTCCCCCCACCACCTTGGAGATCATGCTCCTCTTCTATCCATTAAAAGAAAAAACTGTGATAAAAATAGTGTGAGATGATGTCATTTAAAATTATCATAATGCATCTGGAAAGAAAAACCATTGGGGATACCTAGGTGATCTTATACTGACACTTTTTTTTTTTTTTTAATCCCTGATTTATTAATTTTAACCTCCTTCTAGCAGGAGTGAGGACGTGATTTGTATCTGCAGAGGTCTGGCTCTAATCTGAATAGTTGTGGCAGTGTGGGAGAGGAGGTGGGGGAAAGGTGTGCTGTTCTTGGGGACCATTTCTTGTCCTCTCTCCTGGACAGGTTTCTCTCAGTGGTTTCTCTCTTTCCCTCCTCAAGATGGGAAGTAGAAGCAACCACCCAAAGATTCAGGCTCTGTGCCATCCCTTTAATCCCACCCAAACTGAATGGAAGAGCTAGCAGCAGTGATGTCCAGGCGATTTATATCCATCCTGCACTGATAACATCTCTGCTTCCTCAGGAAAGCACCATTCCTGTGCTAAGAAATAGCCTAAGCTGGTGACTGTGCAGCATCTTTTCCCACTGAGGAGCTGGGGCCATTCCAAATGAGTATAATAAACGATATAAGGAACAATATAAGCGGCGCTATAAATAATAATGCTGCAATTCCACTGATGGCTGATGGTGGCATTATAAATGATCGGAGCAAAGTCAGGAGGTCTCCTCACACCACCAGAGCCTCATGGTAGAATTATAGATCTAATTTAAGTGCATTTTGGGGGTAAATTATTTATTAAAGTGTAAAGCTTATGGAGATAAATGTTCAAGTAGTCAGACTCCTGGGCTAGGTGAGCATTCCTGGCCCTAATAATTGCAGGTAGAATTTGCTCCTGGGCAAAAGGGCTAGATCAAGATTTTAGCAACATTTTAGGTATCCAAAAACCCTGAAGGACATTCCTTGGCACAGGGCTGCAATGTCTAAACTTGCAATGAAATGGGCTCCTTGTACAGGTGATCAGTCCAGAACACCAATTGCTCCTAAACCCATTTTAATGATTAAACTGGAGTTAGAAGATGAGAACAAGAAGAAACTTTTCTCAGGCTCATGAAAAAACACAGGATGTCGTCTTAAAACTTTTAAGATTTCCTGCATTTCAGCCCTGAAAAGGAGTCCTGCTCTTGGTGTTTTCACCTCTTCCTACATATTTAATTCTAATTTCAGTCAGAATTTGTCACTGTTGCTAAACTAGGAAAGCACTCACAGGACTGTGGTGAAATTTCTTCACAGAAAGGCTTGTTAAATACTGGAAGGGGCTGCCCAAGGGAGGTGATGAAGTCACCTTTCAGCAATTGGGCTTGGCACTCAGTACTTTCATCTGGGTGACAAGGTGGGGATCAGTCAAAGGTTGAACTTGATGATCTTGAAAGTCTTTTCCAACCATAATGATTCTGTGAAATTCTCTCTGACACACACTTCTTGAGTGAAACCAGGCAAGCCTCTAAAAACTATATATATATATATACAGACACCTTGTAATATCTAATCTCGAGCTGCAGGGACCCCTCCACACCAGTCTGATCTCCATGTGCCCAGAGCTTGCAGACCCCAAGAGGCCAAGTTCATGGAGATATTCATTCCCAAGTGGAGCCTGAAGTCTGCTTTTAGCATGGAAAGTAGAGGAGGAAGACTAAGCTTATAATCACTCTGAAAACTGCATTTTCTAGAGTCTTCTGCTACACAAAATTAGCCTGTGAAGCAGGAGGCTCAACACTCTTGCACCACTGGGCTGTAGGGAGGATAAACACATTAAGGTGAGGCATTAAGATACTGTGGTAATTAGGAGCCATATAAGTAACTTAGATATAGAATGAAGCTACTAATAATGCATGAATGCAAAGCCTTAAGAGGTTTCCTTCGTATAAAGCACCCAGCTATTCGGTGGTTTAGCTCAATTCTCTGAAGCTGCAAATTCAGGCTGAAAATCTTATGAGGATACGCTTGCTCAGGGAGGGTTTTTTTTCCCTTGTCATACTTACAATATTGCTGAGCCCAACTTTTTTCTTATAGTCAGTGTTTCTCCCATAGCTTCCAGCCAGACTAGAAAATGTTGAAAAGCAGGGGAAAATGTATTTTAACAAGAAAAAAAAAGGCATGTAAAATTAGGCAAAGGGCTTGGGGGAAGATTCTGATTAAGGGAGTGTATCTAATGGTCAGACCAGGGAGATGGAATCAGTATTCCTGCCACTAATTCACTGTGTAACCTTGTGCTGTCGCTGAGCTTTTCTGTGCTCTATTTTCCTCATCAGTAAAATGAGTATTATAATAGTTACCTTCCTGATAAGTGTTTCAGTTAATCAATTTCTAAAGCCCTTAAGTACAGAGAGACACAAGATATCATATCAACAATGTCCAGTGTTTATCTGTGCCTGGATATTCCCTGAACTGCACCATCTGTGAAGGAATAGAATCTGATCTGTATAAACCAGAAAAATGCCCATCGACTTTGATGAATAAACACTATTTCTTGCAAATAATATCTGTGTGTTTTTGTCACAGGCAGGAATTGCTCCTTAAAAATGTGTTTGAAAAAGCAAATTAAAAAGGTTTCAGGTGGGCTGGCAGAATTAAACTCCCCTGATGACTGAATTGCTTTCACAGTTTGCCTCTGCTATTCCTCACAGTAACCTGAGTCAGTCTGGTGCTGCTGCTGGTAGCAGCAGACAGAAAAACCGGGTTTTGCTCAAAATTCTCATTTTTTGCCAAGGAAATAGGAAATAATGAACTTCTGATGGGCATTTTTCAAACAATAGAAAACTAAATTATACTCTGGGAATGAAGATCCTTTCTTATAAAAGACGACTAAGGAGCTTAGCTTTTTAGCCAGCAAAACTGAAGGGTGAAAAAGAGGAGGGGATTGTTGCACATAAGTAGATCAGGGTGTAGCAGCAGGGAAGGAAGAGAGCTATTAAATCAAAGGGACAATGCTGAAAGAACAAATGGGTACAAACAGGCCACTAATAAATTCAGGCTGTTAATTAGAAGAATGTGTTTAAAGATCATAAGAGCTGGATTATAGCCAGGAACAAGCATAGGTAAGGAGCGCACTGAGATCTGAGCTGGAGCGTCTCTCACATGGGCAAAGGAGTGGACCTGAGTCCAACCCCATCCCTTTCTCAGGCAGTATTTTTGTCTCACAGTATTTTCTTCAGTTTACTATATTTCCAGGAAAATGTAGAGGAGCACCCTCCCTTCTTCAAAGTGCCTTTCTGCATGGATCATGGCTGGATTTTAAATTGAGGAGGAAGCCACCACATCACCATCGTGTCATATATATCTCTGTACTATTCCACATGTTTTGCTGCCTTCCCTCACTTCTCTGCTGCTCCTGTCCAATGTTTATTTCCTCTCCTTCCTTCACCTTGTAGCCCAAACCCTTTCAGCCCTGTCATTCACTAAGTAAAGACAAACAGCTACAGCTGATGGTTACAAGCTACAGCACAAGTGGAGCAGCTTGAATTTAAAATGTGTTTGTTTCCTTTCTTGCCCTGCTCACTTTGGGCTGCTTTCTCTGCAACAGCTCTCAACCTGCCCAAGTCCCAACAGCTCGACACTTTAATAATTTAAGTGATTTACATTCCCCAAAGTGCATCTGAACAGATTTATTACGAGCGTTTGCGACCTGTTCTTCTAAAGCACTTCTCTGACGTCTGTTCTTCATTGGAGTTCACCACCCAAGTCAGTTCAGAGTGGTAATTGGAAGGTAAGTGCTGTTTCTTGAAGTTTAACATGGGAGCCAAGCCATTAAAGTGGGCTGATATTTGGGGTCTCTCTGTTCATTAAGGCTGCAGAATATGCAGGTGGATGAAAACCACAACACATTGGGGGAAAAGATAGTTCTAATCTCTTAATATAGAATTTCTGTCCCCCAACAGGCAGCTGAGCAGGATATCTCGTGAGCTTTTGCCCACTTCTAGTTAGTATCATTATTTACATTATTTGTTTGTTTGTTCGTTTGTTTATTTTCTGTGATTCTGTCATATTTACCAGAGGATGTAGTGACAGGACCAGGGGGAATGGCTCTAAACTGAAAGAGAGGATGTTTGGATTAAATGTTAGGAAAACATTCTTCCCTGGGAAGGTGGGCAGGCCCTGGCACAGGGTGCCCAGAGAAGCTGTGGCTGCCCCATCCCTGGAAGTGT
>JAWWEE010000037.1:4462666-4491878 GCA_035221455.1 Xenops minutus | reverse complement strand
CTGCCCAGGCTCCCCAGGGCAGTGGGCACAGCCCCAAGGCTGCCAGAGCTGCAGGAGGGTTTGGATGATGCTCTGGGCACAGGGGGTGACCCTTGGGGATGGACCTGGGCAGGGCTGAAATGGACTCGATTGATCCTCCTGGGTCTCTTCCAACTCAGCACATTCTATGATTCTGTAATCACAATGTCTCCGAGATCTCATTCCTGACTGGAAATGCAGAGCTAGGTTTATTTTCCCTGGGTTACATTACTTAGCACTTATCAGCATGAATTTCATCTCTCATCATTGGATTGTTATCTCAGGAGTGTTCTGTGATTCTCTATAGTCAGGTTCAAATCTGACTATGCTCGGTTATTTCGTGTCTTTCACTACATCTTCTCGTTATGAATCCTCTTTTCCAGGCCATTTGTGAATACGTTGAGTATGTTTGTTCCTGTCCTTTTAAGCACTTAACAAGAAAACTTCTCCCCTCATCCCATTAGCTTAGAGCTGCTTTAAGAGCTTTAAGATGTTACCATGAAAGGTTTGTTTTGGTTTTTAAACCCTGAGTACTACATTGACTAAATCATCCTTATTGATATATTTGATGTATTTCTTAACTTAGAAGCCTCCAAAATGATTTGGGAGAGATTACTTCCCTCTTTGATTGCTGTATTGATTCTTCCCAAAGAACGATGTGTCCGTGTGGTCACTAATTCTGTTTGGTTGAGTTTCTAATAATTTGGTCTGGTGCAGAAATCAGTCCTGGTGACCAGGGCTGTGCCACCAGCTCTGAAAAGTGGTGGGTTTGGGGGCTGGAGCTGTATTTGCCAGTTTTCCTTCTAGTATGGACACTGTTTTCTGCCAAGGTCAGGAAATGTCCAGCACGACTCCGCATTATGACAACCAAGGAAGGACCAACATTCACTGGAAACTCTTTATTTCAGGCTTTGAAATCTCACATTTGTCACCTTTTACTTCCTCTTTGTCCTCGTTTTTAGGTTTTAGGGACAACCTTTACAATCCATACATGGGGGTTTGTCACTGAGCCAGGCCAAAGTTGTATTTATGCAGTCTGAGCACATTGAGATCCTGTGAGGCTTTTTAAGGATAAGGTTTTGCCTGACAACTTGGAGTCTGAACAAGCAATCCTTGTGCTTGAGGCTTCCTTCTGATGGAAAGGGAAGCAGAGCTGTGAGCAGCAGGAGCTATAAGGGTCCTTCAAATCAGACCTCCTTCACTCTCTCTTCTTCCTCAATCGTTTGTCCAGCAAACTGAAGAACCAAAAAGATGTGGATTATCCTCCAGTTGAAGAGGATTTTACCTTTAGCTGGTATAAATAAGAACAACTCCAGGGAAGGGGGTTTTTTCCTGAGCTGAGGATCTAGCCACTTTCACACAGTCCAGTTGTATCTGTGGATCAATAAAAAAAATTGAAATTGTATTTTTTTTAAGTGACACAAATCCCACAGCTCTGTCAGAAAGCTTTGTATCAATCCAGCAACCCCAGCCAGCCTTAAATCTGTGCTGTCCATCTATCTTTAGGAGAGGTTTGTGTATTTTTAGTTGTTAGGTTTGTCTTAAGGCTGATTTCCTCAATAAAATGCCCAGGTGGATCAAGGCATGGTCAAAACTCAAGGAAAAGTATGGCCAGTTCAAATGGGCATGGTGATGTTCATGTCAGTAAAATTCTCCCTTCTGACATTGATTAAAGAACAGGTCTCTTGGCAGAGCAAAATGTTGAAAACTGGCCCCAATCTTGTCTATTTTCTACTGGTTTGGTGGATAAACTGGAGACTGCTGCCTGCAGAGCTGTCCTTTTCACCAGCATATATTTCACTTCCAGTATTATACAAGATTTTATTTTCTTATTATATTATACAGTCCTTAAATGAGAAGCCAAACCCTGCAAAATTGTTCTTCCCCATGGGCCAGGATTGGCCTCAGCAGTCCCTGCTACCCCACTCTGCTTCTCTCCTGGCTGCTTTAAAGTCTCATCACTGCTGAGTGAGGAGCCTTAAATATTCCCAGTGACATTTCCTTGGCCTCCGGTGATTTAATATTATTAACCTGGTGTGTTATTAAAGTGACAGGAGATGTCTCCCCTTTGCAGGTATATTTTTCTGGAAACTCATTTGAATTTTTATTACTTGATTTTGAGGGGCAGCTGGTGGAGCACAGAAGGGGCAGGGAGGGCACAGGAGGGAAATGCACCTGGTCCTGGGGATGGAACATTACAGGTTTTGGTATAGCTCCTTCCAATGCAGTTTACTTCAGATTTAAATGTATTTCTTAGTTTGAGCAGTCAAACTAGAGTATTTCCAAGAAAAATGTCTCTTTTCTGAGACTGCAGCCCCTTTCAAAGGTATCACCTGAGGGGGAAATGGGCTCTTATGTGCTTTGCAAATCCCACAAATTTTATGCTTTACCCAGTTCTCAGCCTGAGTTTTCTTAAGTTCCATCTTAGAGCTGTTGTTACTGTAGGAAAAATCTAAGGCACACAGTGAAAATCTGCAAACTTTGGGTAGTGTAGAAATAAATTGAGATTCTTAGCCAGCATAAATCAGTGGCATTAAAATAATGTGAATGGAGTTGTATTCATTCCATCTACAGGGCTTGGGTTTACATAAATATGACAGGGAACTGACTTCACCCGCTCAAAGAAAAGTAACTCCATAATGAGATCGCTGTTTAAAGAAGGTTTATAAACTGCCAACATTGTGTTTTGGAGTTTAGTTCACTGGTTGTCTTTTTTTTTTATGGGGAGAGTGGATCATTAAACATATGGGGAAAAACTCAGGTATAAAAATGTTCTTTTCGGTTCTAGAAGTGAAGAAAACATGAGATCCTTTCTAACCACTCATCCAGAAAAGCTGTGTTATTAGATCTCCATCAGCTACTGACAATCTTGGAACTTAATTTTGTCATGCCTTTTTCCTGTCGTTCCATACCCTGTCCAATCTGTCATGTATAATTTTTAAGGAAATTTGAACCAATACCTACCTCTCCAGGCTGTTCATGAAACAGCCCCCTTGCATTTTCTAACAGGTATTTGGTTCAGTACTTTGACCCAAGCCCATCTCTGTGCTTTGTTCATTAAATGATGTCTCTTTGAAAGGTTATTTAAAGATATTTCCTTTGTCTATGGCTTATCAGCTGCTTTCCATCTGCCTGTCTCGACAGCAGCACATTGGTGTTTTAGACAGTTCACTGGAAACTTTGCAAGCTAAGAAACGATATCCTATCCTGCCAGGGCTTCATTCTTAAACACAGCATTCAGGATTTTTCTGTTAGGCTTTAAAACCGGTTTTGCAACAAAACCCTCCCATTCAGGTTTATTTTTACCTTTTCCCTCTATCCAATCTTCAAAATCACTTCAGAAAAATACTGTATCAAAAGCTGATATTAAACTCTCGAGTGCCTGGCAAATGATTTAAAGCAATGGCTCACACTGGGGTAAACCCCAGAGTTTTCTTTTGTAAAGTTCCACCTACATAATCTCTTAGAGGTAGATTTTTAGAGCTTACTATTTACTTTAGTCTGGAGACATTTCTTTGCTTTTATGGCTTATCTACTTTCTGTCCACCAGTTCTTTTAGCTAGGATTGTTGCTGTTTTCCTACTGATTAATCTTTTCCTCTTGCTTAGCAGTTTTCTTTGCTGTCATCCATCCCATGCACATGCAAAGCACAAGCAGCCCACCTGCCCTGGAGCTGGTGGCTGGAGCAAAGCCTGTGATGTGCAGCTGAGAGAGAAGGAAAACAATGCTGGGAAAGGCAGGATAGGCAAGGCTTGCTTCACTGAAGGCTTCAAACTGAAAGACAGAAGGTTTGGATTAGATTTTAAGACATTCTTCCCTGTGAGTGTGGCAGGCCCTGGCACAGGGTGCCCAGAGAAGCTGTGGCTGCCCCATCCCTGGGAGTGTCCGTGGCCAGGTTGGAGCAACCTGGGCTAGTGGAAGGTGTCCCTGCCCATAGCAGGTAGTGGAATGAAATGATCTTTAAGGTCCCTTCCAATCCAAACCATTCTGTGATTCTCTAGTTTTAATGCTGTTCCACTTGCAGGAAAATCTTCCTGAGTCACACACCCCAATTTTCTCCTTCATCCCAGAAAACCACCCTTTTCCAGGTTTCCCCGACGTGAATGGGGAGCTGCAGCCCCCCCAAGCACATCAGAGCCACTGCTTGCCCAGCACCTGCAACCCCCAGCCACGCTTTCCTGCCTCTCCTGCTTCTCTCCATTCACTCTTTCCGACTCCCAGCCATCCCTGTGGCCCATTAAAGGGCTCTTGGTGTCCAACTGATGCTCCATTCCCTTTTCAAACCCGTTGCTGTTACATAAGGCTGGGTGCTGGTGCATGAGCCATCCCTGAGCACATAATGGATGCTGCACATGCCTACACTTACTGTACTTCCAGTCTCTACATCAGTGCTTTGTAAAGCCCTTTGGGATACTGGGAATGTGAAAGACACTATAAAAAGCCCAAAGCCTATTCTATTCTAGAACAGTGCTTTTAAGTCCTTTTATCACAGAATGAGGCAAGGGCTGAATTGAGCCCAGAAATAGCAATTTAAAGTTTTCATGAAAGACTAGAACAGTGTATGTTTGGTATATTTTAACATAATCTGAGAACACTAAGTGCACTAAAAGCATTCCACTTATTTGTGGGTGGGGAAGTGGAGAGCAGGGGGAGAAAATGCAAGTGCTTGTTTTTCTTTGGGATTTTGTTTATTATAGATTCTGACAGAGATCTAACGGGATGGCAAAAGGGAGGGGTAGAAAAACACCCTCACAGGGTTCTTTGATTGTGTGAGTTCTGGAAAATATTGGCCTGTTTTCATTGTTTGAGTGTGGCGAGTTATTTGGGATGAAACCAGCTGTGTAGCTGAAGAACATAAGGAGAAAGCTGCAAGTTTTAGTTGCCTATGCCAAGGCTATAAGGTAAGGAGTTAAACACAGTTCCTGGCTGTAATCGGTCAGGGCAAGGGGGACCCTGTAATCCTTTGTGAATGTATTTTACATTCCTAGAGAATTGGATGGGATACGGAGGAACAACCTGTCTCTCTGCAGGTGCCATGGGTTTAACCAGGGCATCAGGATCTAAGGGCAGGCAGAAGAAGATGGCACTGGAAAAATAAGAGCAGGCATCAGACAATTTAGGATTCAGGCAGTCGCCTCCAGTGGTGCATGGGACATTGCAGTGGGATCCATGAAAAAGAGGAAAAAGGGTTCTGGAGCATCTGGATTGTGTGTCCCATTTCCTATCTCCTCATGTGTCATCCAAGGCCAGCTCTGCCTGTGGCCCCCAGAACAGCATCGTGTCCTGCAGTGCACAGTCCCCACCAGGGCTGGGTATTTTATTGAATGGCCTGTCAGACACATCTGAGCACAGCATGGAAGCACCTGGAAGTGCCTTCATGTACCACTTCATCAAACTTTGTTGCAGTGACACACTTTGGCAAGAAGTGATTATCTATTGTGTATTAATTTGGGGTTCTTTGCTAAAAGCATTGCACGGTACCAATTGTAAATATGTTTACACATCAAAATTTCCCAAGGACAAAATGCTTATGATAAAGCTCCATTAATTAGTTCTTGCTGAACTCACCAAGTTTGGTCAGTTTTTAATCTGTTTAGTGTATTTTCTGTTAGTGTAGCTCTAACTTTTAAAATCAAAACATTTTATGATACTGAGTCATGAGCTTTACGGAAGCCAAGCCCATCAATGTGATTATCAGTCCAACTTGGAATCTCCCCAAATAATTAAATCAGGCTTATTTGATAAAACCTATTTTCCATAAAATCATGTTGACAGTCATTAATTCTTTTCCTATCCCTTAATTCTTTATTAATTGGTTCCTCTATTAGCTCTTCCATTATATTCACTGCATTTATGTCAGGAAAAATTAGCAATCCAGAGTAACTAGCAATCCCATACAGTGGATTTTATTTTTAATGTCACATTGTTATCAGAGCACCCTGATACCTGTAGTCCTCATATTATTTATTGCTTTTATTAGCATTTGTACCTTAGTTATCTTCCGAACTGACTCTTGATTTAGATTTAAAGTATCCAGACTGGTCTATAATAGTTGTTATTCAGCTGTTGGTGAACTTAAATGACCTCCTCACCTTCCTTGGCATCAGCAGTTCAGAGGTTGTGTCACAGTAAAATCAGCTTCTTGGCTGGTTGTTTATACAGTCTTGCAGCTGATTTATCCTTGCCCTGTTGAGATTTCCATGCCTTGTAAGCTTGGTCTTCTCATCCTTCCCCTCCTTTTTCATTCTGCACTTCCTTAAAAGATTTTCTTCTTCAGTCATTACATATTTTTTCAGAACTTCTCTTTATCAACCCTGCTTATCAACCCCTGGGAGAGGGAGGGTCTGTAACCATTCATAGCCTTGTTTTACATTTCTGGAGAACTGGATGGGATATGGAGAAACCACATCTCACCTACAGGACTGTGCACTTAGCACTTCTGGGTTCTCTCTGGCAGAGGTCCTACCCCTGCAGTCAGATGTGATGCTTACAACACAGAGCTGCTTTACAGCAGTTTTTTGCTTGAATTTTGATGCCTCTTATCTTCCAGATCTCTGTGTGATGGTCATGACTGTTCTTGTGCCTCACTTCCTCCACGCACCCTGGGCATATCAGCTGCCTTTATTTCTAAACCTAGACACACAAAAATGACTCTGAAACCTGCTCAGGTCCTCTCCCTTTTCCAAAATCACCAGCTTTTTTTTTTTTTTTTTCTGCATATGTTATTTTTGTCTTAGAGATAAAAGTTCTTCTCTCCTACAGCATTCAACCTGTTGGCAAATTCTGGGATTCCAGGAGTGGGGATTTTACCAGTTTGTGAGTTGTATGAGGAGCAGCTGAGAGAGCTTGAAGGGCTCAGCCTGGAGAAAAGGAGGCCCAGGGGGGACCTTCTTGCTCTCTGCAACTCCCTGACAGGAGAGGGGAGCCAAGTGGGAGTCAAGCTCTTCTTCCAGGCAGCAAGTGACAGGATGAGAGGAAATGGCCTCAGGCTGTGCCAGGGGAGGGGCAGGTTGGACATCAGGAGGAATTTCTTCACTGAAAAGGTTGTCACACATTGGAAGGGGCTGCCCAGGGAGGTGATGGAGTCCCAACCCCTGGAGGTGTTCAAGGAATGACTGGACGTGGCACTCAGTGCTCTGGACTGAGGGACAAGGTGGGGATCAGTCAAAGGATGGACTCGGTGATCTTGGAAGTCTTTTCAAACCTTAATGATCCTGTGATTCTATGATCTTCATACTTCAAATTACAAATCAACCCAAAGCTTACATCAGGCATCCTCTAAAGTCTTTCCCCAGAGCCATCTCTTTACACCTCAATACACAAACTGATATTGGATAGAATTGCCTTTTTCCATCATTACTAACAGTTTGTCATCTCTACTGTACCATCACCAGCCTGAGTATGTTGTAATAGGCTGATACTATTGTTAGGCTTTGCTTTATCCTTCACATACCCTGAAAAACCTTTTTATTTTCTTTGGCTCTGCCAAGGATGGATTTTCCCCTGATGTTTTTTGTCTATATTAAAACATATTATGTTTAAAAGGGCCAATAGGTAGTTAATTTCAAATGTGGATTCCTTCTTTCATATAACAGTAATCATCATCATAATAAAAATATGGGGAAATAGCACTTAGGTATTTTTATTTCCCTTGTCACTGCAGGTCTCTGTATAATATTATTCAATACTATTATCTTGGTTAATTTTAAATGTCACAAGGAGTTTCTACTGTTTCTCCACAGAGATATGTCCAGACTCTAATAATATTCCTTTCCCATTTTTTTCCCTAGTGATGACCTTACATTTTTACTCCACTGAAGTTTTGCCACATGTACGCTGTTGTAATTGAGGGCAAACTTTGGCCCTTGGACATCAATGGAATTACAGTAGAGATGAATCTATTCCACTTACAGCCTAAAATCTTTCCTTGTAAATCAATCCCTCCAGTCCCTAAATCATCTCTGAAGATGTTCTTTGAGTTCCCTCCAAGCTGTCAATACATTGTTGATGCTGAGATACTCAGAACTGACTGAATGTTTGTCTCGTTGAGCCCAGAGGGAGGAAAAAATGACCTCTCTTGACAAGAATTTATATATATCCTAAATAACCCTGTTCTCCTGTTATTTGCTGCCATATTAACCTGATGTGCTAATGTGTGATTTATTCTTATCCTCTCTGAATAATTCACTTCCCGAATAGCTGCAATTCAGGTGGTCTGTGTTGGTTCATTTTGTTGTGCAGCTGAGATGTTTTTGCCTCTTTTGATTCCAGGCTGACCAGCTGCTTTACTATTTTTGCACTTGGGCTTTTTGCTGATTTTTTACCTCAGACAAATAACCTTCCCTTTTTGGTTTAACCTCTAAAATGAAGCTAATAAAGTGGCCAGGCTGCACTTTCCAATTATGGCTACAAGCCTTAGAATGTTTGCATTTTTAAAGGATGTTTTGGCCTTCCCATGGGAAGTATTATGTTTCTAGTTACTTTCCAGTGCTCTCAGAGCAAATCCAAAGTATATTTAAGTATATAATGGCAGTTTAATTGATCTGGTTGTTCGGTGCCTTTGTCACTAAGTACCTCCCCCCTTGTGGGTACATGTGACATGAGGTTGTCCCACTTTTAGTTGGGATATAGTTGTTTTTCTTCTTAGCAGCTGAGGGGAGTTGGCTGGAAGGGGATGGTCACTCAGGGATGGTCTGGGCATCAGTCAGCAGGTGTGGAGCAGTTGGGAGGATCACTTGTTTTTCTTGGGTTTTATTCCTCTCTTTTTTTTCTATTAGTAGTAGTAGTAGTAGTAGTATAATCTTTCACTTTGATTCAATTATTAAACTGTTCTTAACTCCCAAGGTGTTTACTCTTTTCCAATTCTCCTCCCCCTGCCCCTGGAATAGGAGGGGATGGATTGAGGGGATGATACTCAGCTGCCAGCTGGGGTTAAACCATGACAAGGGCCAAATCCACCTGATGTAAATCAGCACATTTCTTTTAACACTGCCTGAGAAACTCTCTGGCTTAATGACTTATTAGCTGCAAGGCCAGTTTAAAGAGTGAGATTATTTTTTTCCTAATTTTGTTTTCTATTTTACCATTTCCATGATTTTTCCATGTTTTCCATCCTACTTGAGAGCTGTGCTTGAATGAGTCCAGCCCCAGACTGTCTCTCCTTGGCTGGCTAAGTCAGACAGTTTTATTTCTGCTGCTTGTGGTCTTTTTTTAAGCCGAGTGCCAGAAAGCACTGAGGTGAGCAAGGTGAATGGGCTGGGAAGAGGGAGTGGTGAAACAGAGGAAAATTCTGGGATTTCTCTTTGAAGGAGCAGTGATGAAGGTTAAGCTGGAGCCAGCTGGCCCCGCTGGCTGGCACTGCTGATAGACAGAACCTTTATCAAGTGTCAGCAAAGACATGTGACATTTATCACTGTGGAAAGCCAGATGCTGCAGCACTGACAGGATATTCAGCACACGCCATCCCCACTGTACTGAGCTCCCTTAATGCCTTGATTTCTCGCTCAGACCGGGACAGCTCTTCTTTCTGCCTCATCTCTGTTTCTCCCTTCAACTTTTTTTTGCTAACTTTCCCTCCATAAATTTGTATTTCCTTTTTTTTTCTCCTCTCCTTTTTTCTTTTCTACACCCTATCTTTCTGTCCATTTTCCTGTTGTGTCTGTTTTTCTATGCTCCTTTCCAACATGTCACCCTTTTCCTCTGACTTTACCCACTGTGTCCCTGCCCCATCCAGCTCAGGAGAGCACCACAAATCCTATATCCTCAGGCAGGCATGGTCTGACTGCAGAATAATAACTTCCAGCCTTGGCTTATAAAATATTTCAGACCACTTCAGGTCACAAGGAAGTTCCCTTTCAGCTGCTGTCTGTGAAATTCAGCCTAAAAGGCTGGAATTGCTTCATCAACTGAGCTAAACACTTTTCCAGGTACATTAGGACTGCGAGCAGAGTGTACAGACACATTCCTTGCTGCTCAATGGGAACAAAAGAGATGTGAGGCACTGCAATTAAGTGATTATGCAAATCTGAACAGGGATTTTGTTTTAAAATATTTTCCAGTACGCACATGATGTGATTGCAAGAGACAGGTGAGCCATTCCTATAGCCAAGGAGCAGGGCTGGGCTGGCCCTGCAGAATGCACACCTGGGAATAAGGGAGCCAGTCACTGGATGTCACCATTGAGCTGCAGAAATGTGGCTTGAAGTTCATTATTCATCTGCTTTTAAAAGTACTAGTTTTTAAGGAAAGCCTCAGCCACTGGCAGCCCTTGGGTGAGTCAGCACGTTGCCATGGCCTGGACCTTGCCTTTTGCTGGCACTCAGCACTGATGTCTCACATGTGGTGGATGAAGTCAACGTGCTCATCCTCAAAGGGAACACGGTGACCAGAGACCACTCTGAATTTTGGTGGCACTTAGATGAATGTCCTGAGAACACAATGACCCAGGGCCTGGCAAAGTCAGGCATGGTTTCCTGTCTCTGCAGCATGTGTGTGGTGCTTGGGGTGCTGTGGGAAGGCAGATGCTCCTCTAATGAAATACTAAAGGAAATCGTATTCTGGTGAGACCCCACCTGCAGTAATGCCCCAGCTCTGGGGTCCCAGCACAGGAAGGACATGGACCTGTTGGAGCAAGTCCAGAGGAGGCAACAAGTTGATCAGAGGGATGGAGCAACTCTGCTGGGAGGAAAGGCTGAGAAAACTGGGATTGCTCAGTCTGGAGGAAAAGGCTCCAGGGTGACCTGATTGCAGCCTTATTACACTTGGAGGGGCTACAAGAAAGATGGAGAGGGACAACTTTCAAGAACATGTAGTGACAGGACCAGCGGGAATGGCTTCAAACTGAAAGGCAGTAAATTTAGATTAGATATTAGGAAGAAATTCTTCCCTGGGAGGGTGGGCAGCCCTGGCACAGGTTTCCCAGAGAAGCTGTGGCTGCCCCATCCCTGGAATTGTCCAAGGCCAGGCTGGACAGGGCTTGGAGCAACCTGGGCTAGTGGGAGGTGTCCGTGTCCATGGCAGGGGATGGAATGAGATGATCTTTCAGGCTTCTTCCAACTCAAACAATTCTACAAATCCATGATATTAGTATTGCACAAACTCCCTTGAACTCTGCAGGAGACCTGAGATCAGTATTGCCCATTGGACACTCAAAAACCACCAGCACCAAGAAGGATTTGGTGACCTACCCCATAACTCATGTCATGAGAATGAGAGCTCCAAACAGAAGGAAAACAGAATAATTTTCACTTAACTGGAAATGTTCAGTTGTTTTGAGTCTCTTAGGCTGTTATGTAGGAAATTATCTCTGATGATCCAATTAGTAGAATGGAATAGGGATCTACATGGGACTGAGAGCGTGCTCAGAGCATAGATTAAAAGAAAATTGTGTATATCTATTAAAAAAAAAAAAAAAGGGGGGATGGGGGAAATTGGGAAAAAAGCCAAAGTCAAGAGAGATCCTCTCTCAGATTCTCTGTCAAGAAATCATAGAATCACAGAGTACCCTGAGCTGGAAGGGACCCACAAGGATCATCAAGCCCAACTCCTGGCCCTGATCAGGACACTCCAATAATCCCACCACGTGCCTGAAAGAAAGGTCAACAAAGGACTGATGTGCTGACTTGGTCATTGCTGAACAAAACAAAACCCAGCAAGTCTTCCTGGGATTGCTGAACCCATTAGGTGAGTTTTTGGTGAGTGCAATGTCTTAATATAAGAAACTCAGCTTTACATAGAACCTCACTTGTTACAGGCCAGTCTGGACACACTCCTGGCCAGAAGAGGCAGCTGAAGAACAGGTGAGCCCACGTAACCTTCTCAGGCATTCACCTTCCCTTTAATGCAAGACAGGAGGCAGAAAATTCTAGAGTGAAATTACAGTGAAATTGTGTAAAATAGCTGTTATTTTTGTGGAGGATTGGTCATTCTCTGTGAGCATGAGGCTGTGCTGCTTGGAGAAAATCCATTCCAGTAGAGGAGAAGGCAGTGGGAGAGGAGGGGCCGTGCAGAGCAGGAGGGCAGCACAATAATAGCAGAGGGGAGGATGAAGAGAAGGGACAGGGAGCACTAATTTAGAACAAAATCAAGACGTTGAGAACCCGATTAATTGAGGTACCAAGAGAGTTGAATGAATAGAAAATCTTTAATTGCCTGTACACCAATGTGAAGATTCTGGGTAGTAAAGGAGGAATAGGAACTACTCACATATGAGCACAAATTCGACCTACTTTGGTGCTACTGAAACCTGATGGGAAGATTTGCATGACTGGAATGTTAAAAGCACTGGTTACAATCTGTTTAGGAAGTAAAACTGGGCAAATAAAAGTGGGAGGGCTGTATTATTATGTAAAAAATGACATTACGTGTTTCTGAACCTCTGAGAACTTGAAGCAAGTGGTCTAAATTAATGTTCTCACAAATAAAGACCAGCTCATGTCCTTTCTGCTCTCCATTGCAGATCAGAGAGTGACTTTATTTCTAGCCTGGCTCCTCACATGCCCCTCTATTATAGGTAGAAAGGAAAAGAATTTCATCTGCACGGTCTATAAAGGAGATCTCGTGCTGTTAGAACTAAAATATGCTGGATTTTTTCTTTCCAAAGTGAAGATGTCAATTCCCCAATTTTAAAAGTGTTTTTTCCAACAGGAGGGAAAATGGTGCTAGACCTCATCATCTTGACAGATAAAGAGAATTTAGTCAGAGAATTAAAAGTCAGAGGGTTGTTTGGATGCAAGTGGCATAGACTCGATTACACTTGCTACATGCAAATGGAACATCCATACCACACAGATCCACTCACACACAGGGCTGATTTCACAGAGATGAAAGCTATTATGAACTCAATCATTTGGGTAAAAGGATTTATAGGGGGGGAAAAAGTAAATAACTGGGAACTCTCTGACAGCATTTTATATGCTTCAAAAATACTGTTAGCACCAGCAAGGGAAAAAGATTGTTTAAAAGCTAAATAAAACAAAAGACATACTTGAAGAAAGTCTGGTCTGATGTTTAGAGGACAACTATGAACTTTTTATATAAAATTTGATCTAGAAAACATGTGCAGGTATCAGAGCCAAGACAGTGTGTGATCAGGTTTGCTCAAGGTATGAGTGCAGGATGTGCAGCTCTCTCGAAGAGAGCAGTTCTGCACTAAGTGTTTGTGACAGCTCAGTTTCCATGTCTTCAGACCAGTGAACAAAGTGCGTTTGTGGATGAGCCCTCAGTCATTTAGCTGCTCATTGACATTGAAATTCCACTTTGCCTCCCCTGCCAGCCCAAGGGCCACGCACCATCTGGTGCCCACTTTGCTCTGCTGAAGGGACACCAAAAATGCCTCGGCTTGGCTTGTGCCAGGTCAGGAGTGAACTTTGGAATGAACGGGAAGTGAAAGGCCAGCAAACACAAACATGTCATGAAACACAGGAGGAATTCATAAGAGGTGGAAACAGACCTTAGAGAGAAACCTTTTCTGTGCTCATAAATGACATTTCTGTAGCTTCTGATTTGCTCCATCCTGGATCCTCAGTGGAACCATTTCAGTGGGGGCTTAAGAGCCTAAAACATATCCAATGTCTGGGCCCTAATCTCTCTGTGTCTCTTCTCTCTCATAGGATTGGCAAGTGTTCAGTGGAGACTATATAGCTGAGACTAGAAATAGTATATAATGGTATTTTTCTGCCTGTGCTTTAAAACACCCTAGGCTTTAATTAGGATAGCAGCTGTGCTAGAAATGTTAGCTAGACTTTGTGATAGGAAAATTGGAGGGGTACTTTTGGCTTTTACAATTCCTGTCCTTTTTTTTTTCTTTTTGAATGGGTTGATCTGAAATACAGTTCTCAGAGCACTTGTGTAAACTAACATGTCCTTAAAAAGAATCTGCCATCCATCTTTTCTATGCCAGGTTGATGGATTGGGAACCTCTGAGTAATATGTCTTGACTGAGTTAGCCATCTTTGCACCTCTTTGGAGAAAAGAGACATCACTGTGTGAAACACACTGGATTGGTAAATTTTTTTGCTAATAGCAGAAGTGAGAAGATGTCAGATTTTTCAGATATTACATAAGGACAGAATTTGAGTGATATTCAGGGAAGAAATGGGCAATTAAGAAAGTATTTTTGTTACTATATTCTATGCTAAAACATGTCTCTATTTCCATGAGAGTCTTGTTATGAACAAGACAATTATTTGCCCCCATTGAATATCCCTTTTGGATTCAGACCTGTCCCATACCAAGCTCCAGGTGAGGAAGGGCATCACTAGGAACTGGCAAGGCTTATGAAACAAAAGCCCCTCTCTCAAACACTGACTAAATGTTCTGCCTGAGTTGTGCAACCAGAATTTTCACAGTGGTAACTTGGACTGAGCCCAACTTTGAATGTGGATTATTCAGCTCTGCTGCTCCTATCTGCAGGTCCATGCTCCAGCAGTCACAAGAGCTATTTAAAATAAGGACACAGATGCCTAAAACCTTCTTTCAAACTCCAAGATGCAGAACTGTGAGTCTGTGTTTGCAAAACTGGGTTCTGCTTAGGAGAGGGGAAGATTTACAGCGCTGAAATTTGGATAGCTGGTCTTTGAGGTATTCCTTGAGAGCTCAGACAAAGAGAGGGTTGTACAGGGAAGGTTTCAAAATGCCTCCTGGAAGAGGTTTTTTTCTTCACTGACCATACAATGTGGAAAAGCTGAGCAACCAACTTATCCACTCCAAGTTAGAGAGAAAGTTTAGCAGTAACAATGTCCTTCCTGCACCTTAAAACCTCGGTCCTTGGCTGATGAAGTATCCAAAAGGCACTGCATTATGGAAGTACCACTCACCCAGGGTGTCCCATCAGACCACAGCTCACCAGCACAGCCCTTCAGTGCCACCCTCAGCCCAAGGCAGCATCTGTCACAGCGTCAGGGCTTGGCCCCTGGCACTGTCAGGGACCACAGTGCCCAGAACCCTCTCCAGAGCAACATCTGGCCCTTGATTCAGGGCCCTGGGGCTGGCCCACATGCCACATGGAATGTCACCTTGGTTTCAGGCACCCCAAGAGTTAAATCTCTATGCTTCTTTCCTTGATGGGAGTGAGAAAAGCAAAATAGCACAGATTAAGGAAAAAAAAAAAATAGAGCTACGGAGAATGGGGGGGAAAAAACAAACAACCAAGCCTAAAACAAAACTCTGGAAAGAGAAACAAATGTGGTTTAATAACTGGGACGCAATCTAGAGTTTGTGGAATTAAAGCCCTGTTTTCCACTGGCTGGCTGCCAAAGCGAGGAACAAACAAATCCAGAGAAAAGCAGGTTAATGAGAGACATCCCGAACAAAAAAATAGAAAAAAAAGTGAAAGCAGCAAACTCACAGAGCTCCTACTGATGAGATAAATAAGATTTGAACTGACATTATCTGTTCCGCTTGCTGTGCATATTTTATTTGCTACAGCCAGTCTTTTACCTCTCCCAGACACAGGTTTCAGGCTCATCCTCTCAGCAGCCATCACTGCATCCATCTTATCCATCCTTCAGCTTGTCCATCCCTGCTCACAGTGGGATTTGGTTGCCTCCTGAGCCCGTGGCTGGGACAGAGGCAGATGCATTGGGAAGGCATTTGCTGCACGCTGCATCTGTCAGGAGGCTCAGGAGCCAGAGGAGCTCTTGATATGATAGACCAGGTGTCAAAAGCAATAAATAAAAATGATAGTGAGAATCTCTGATGAGGAAGGAACTCAGCTTTTCAGAACCACCAGCCAGTAGTTATCTTTGCAGGAGATTCTTTATCTTATTGTGATTTTTTTCCCCATCTCCACCTGATGTTCCAGCCCAGGAGTTTTCCTGCAATTATTTCTCTTCCCAGTGCAGGCTTGTTTGAACTTTTAAGATTAAAGGGATGGTTTAAGGGGCCAAATCACAAGATCTGTAATTCCCACCAGGTTTTCTGAAACTGCAGGTTTGAGTCCCAGCTGGCCTGACTTAGGAGTTAAATTCAGGTTACACTGAGGTTACAACTAGGCTGCTGAAAACATCCTTCCCTTCTGGAGCTGCTGACTTCCAAAAGGGTGAAGGAAACAAAAATCCAAACAAGTTCCTCTACCTCATGCCCACACCTGAGTACCTGAGTGAAAAGATCAGGCAGGGGCTTTGGTAATGAGACACAGTTAATTATGAAGAAATGGAGAGGCTGCTCTGAAAGTGTTTAATGATACATCTTCCCCTCTTTTTGGGTGACTGCAAGATCATCTTCCCCACAAAAACCACACTGAAGGAGACAGGCCTGGTGTCTTTCCCAGTTTCTAGGGGAATCTGGTGAAAGGTCTGTGACCTCACCCAGTATAAAATCTTCTCTGACTTCCCAGACAGAACTTTAGTATTTTGGTTTCTCCATCCTCTCTTTCCTAATGAACTGTACCTACCAGCTTTTTCCATATGTCCACTGGGCTGGTGGCCAAAGGCACACAATAAAATGTACATTCAGTAGGGTCCAAGCTCATGGTTAAAAGAGTCTTCCCAGAAAACAACCTAGAGCTTTTCCTTCTTCAGCTGCACGTGTTTAACAGTGTTTAACTGGTGGTCAAGCTTCATTCCAGAAGCACAGACATCTTTGTTTTGGGGCTGGAATGTGAACACAGCTTCAGCAACTCATTCATTTACTCTGCTTAAAAGCCTCAGAGGGCCTGATAAAATAAAGCTTAGTGAAAAAAATTTCGTAGAAAAGGGGTTTTTCTCATGATTCAGGACTGTATTTCCCTCCCTCTCCAACTATTACCATTGGACAATCAAGGTTTCAGAGGTGTCTAGTCTCTGTTCATATATATTCTAGTCTGCTTTTATATATATGCAACACAGAGAAATTCCACGAGGGCATTTTATCCCACCTATATTAATAACTGTTTAGTCAGAGATGACTGAATTTGGGTTGGTAGGTTAGACAGAGTACCTGACCTTTTGACTGCTGAATTTAGGGGAAATCTTATTTTCTTAGTCAAATCCCTTTGAGAACTCCTTGTGTTTCAGAAAACCCAGCTCCAGCTCCCAGCCCAACAGAACAGCTTTCAATGAAGTTTCACAGCCTTATACAATCAAAACATCCAGTGCTACCAATTCACTTCTTTCATTTCCTTGGCCATAACCCCACTGAGCTTATCCACTTTGTGTGCTAATGAATCATAACAATCCCATATGCAAAAATAAATAAAAGCATATTTTCTTCCTTTCGTTTTCTTCAAGTCACACGCGCTGGGAGCAAAAAGGTTTCTCCAAGCAATACAATTCCATGTTAGTTAAAATAGAGACACAGGAAAATATGCCACTGAAAAGCTAGAGGGGATTTTGAACATCTTCCTGCTGACAGGACAGACAGATAGCCACTGATGTGCTATTAATTAGCAGAAAGAATAATCACAGCTTGAAAAATCCTTGGGACCACAAGATCTTTTTCTTTGCTGTCTTTAAGGCCTCAGTCAAGATTTGGAGCCCCAAGTCGTTTTTATCACAACAATAACAGCACCCCTTAGGATGATGCCAAAGCCTACATGATGTGTAGACACAAATGCCTTTGGTAAGTGCAAGATGTGCACAAGGGAGTCCACACCCTCAAAATTACAGTGTAAAATCCCAATGTAAAGCCCAAGAAATGCAAGGGGAAAGAATAAACAAATGAAGAAGATCAGGAAAAGAAGGCAAATCAGAGACCAGCCGTGTTAGATCTTCCCCAGTCTGAGGAAGTCATTGCAAGTCTTCACATGTCCCATTGCAGTTTAGGGAGAGAGCTGAGAAGAGATGAGGGAAGGATGATGTGAAGGGAGGCAAAGAGTGGTGGGTGATAAGGAATTACCTGAACACAGAGTAAAAAATAAAAGCATTAAAAAGGTGACATTAAATTATTTAATTTGTGGGAAAGAGTGTCTTTTACATGAGGAAAAAATTCATATGCTGAGTGCTGGACTGTGATGTTTTCCACTCTGTGCACTTTGGTTCCTTTGAACCACAAGACACAGAGATGCAGTGATTAGCTGAGAACTCCAGTTCATAGATTTGTACATAATTCATATTTTGACTTCTCTAAGTTTGCATAATAAATAGTTTAAACACTGCAGAAAATGTCTGAGAGAGGAAATTAGGATTCTGAATGAAAAAGTTAATTATACCTCGAAGGATATTTTTTTCAGATATACATGGGCTAGGAAAAAAAAGCCTAGAAGTGGATAATTTAGGAGCTGGAAATGCAGAAAATTGTGGGAGTGGTAGCAACAGGAGAGTTATCTCCTTAAATAGGATAATTAGACTAATTTAATTTTTTAGACTGTGGCATTGCTTTATAGACAAACAATTCAATAAATAGCAGCCTGAACATCGTTGCTGCAGCTATTGATGCGTTTTGGGGCTGTGGAGAATGTGGCTTTTCATTTTCAGCATGGTTGTCTGCAGTAGGAATACTGAATTATCATAATGGGTTGCTTCCTATAGTAAGTCATAAAGGGCAGGGACAGGAAATTATGGAGGAGTGGAAAGGAATATTGACATCATTAAATCAATCACTGCTGATTGGATCCAGAGACTGATGAAGCAGTGATTGGATCTGGAGCTGAAGACACTGGGGACCAGCTCTTCAAAGATATTTAAGGACCAAGCTTTTGCTGATTAAAATAGGAGTTAGTCACCTAAATAGGGGTTAGATGATGGATATCACAAGGAACCCAAAATATCTGAGGCCTAAATACCTATCCTGAAGGAAAGCACGTTTCTTCTAATTCTCAGCACTATTACAGAGTGATTACACCAAACTGTGTTTTTTAGGACATGCATAACGGTGTACCCACACCCCTTGTGAGTGAGAGGGAGCAAAAGAGAACAAAAAGAGGGCACTATCAGACCTATGAACCAAAGGAGACATTAGCTCAGCAGAGGGAGATGTGCCAGAAGTTTCTTTTATTCTTTTTCTAGCCCGTGTGGAGAAAATCCTCCATACACCCCTCCAGCCACTGATGGGATGAGCTGGGACAGCCAGGGCTGGGAGTCTCTCTGATGACTGATAACCATCCTGATGCACCAAGTCTGAGATGCCTTTCAACTCGGGCTGCCTCAGCTGTCACCCAGACACTGCTCTGGAGGCAGATAAACTTCGGTGTGCTCCTGTTCCTCTCCCCCTTGTAAGTGACACTTCAGGCTGGCTCTGATTCCCGACACACTGAGCAGGCAAGGGGCAGGGATGCAGCAGAACAAGCTGCCTCCAATTACACAGCACTGAACTGACACCTGCCAGGCCTCTCACACAGCATCTGATCACCAATTAAAGGCATGATTTATGGTTTAAGGAGAGGATGCCCTTCCTGTCTTGCAGCTTGGCTGTTTGGGGAAGGGACCGACTCGCAGGCAGCAATGAGAAATTGGGCTCTCTTGGCAAACTGAGATCTTTGGCTGCAAACTTCCCTCATCAACTCATTAGCATGAAATGTGGGGTAAGGAAGCTTCAAAATGTTTTGCTTGAGTGTAATTTGCCTTCCAGGCAAAATAGGCTTGTGGATCAACATGTGCTGGTGGGATGGGAAAAGGCTTCTCTGCCAGTTCCAGGAGAGGTGGCTCCAAGGGGTCTTGGATTTTGCATGCAGAGTATCACAGGGTGTTCCCTGTGCTCCCAAACCTGCAGTGGGTGTGTGGGGAACAAACCCCCCCAGTCAGACCCCCTGTAAATGTAAGGGCTGATTCACAGGTCCCTGGTCTGACTCTACCAGGACCTTAAACTTCTCCTCTTTTTCTCATTTATTATGACTTATTTTCTTGTGCTTATTAATTTTGCTATAATAGCTAAAGGTTTCAATAGTGACAGTCAAATGACCATGAAGTGTTTTTTTGCAAATGTGATTCTTAAGAAACTTGCACAAAGGAATGGCAGCCTAGAGTAGAACCTGCAGCAGATCCAGATGGATGAAAACTTGGAGGAGTTGAATTATTCACCTGCCAGACTTGAAGAAACTAATTATGCAAGTATTAATTTTTATGGCATATCCCATTAAAATTGGTTCCTGGATGTCTGATAGGGTATAATGGTTGGTGGGAATTGTATGAGGATCAGAAAAGGACAAACACAGTTCCTACATTTGGAAAGGGGAAAGGTGGTCCCAGGGAATTATAGACCAGTCATTTTAACGCAGAAAAATAATAGACTAAATTATTAATTAATTTATAAGCATCTGGAGGATAATAAAAATAAAAGGTGCAGTCAACATGGAATTGCAAAGAACAATTTTGTCATATCAATGTAATTTTCTTCTTTATTGGAGCCACCTGCCACAGTGGTTTAGGAGGATGCAGCAGTTGTGATGTATCTTGATTTTTATATGATCCCACTTCATTTTCTTAGAAGCAAACTAGGAAAATATGATCTAGAGGAAGTCCTAGATGAGGATGAGTCCTCACCTGTCTGAGAAGTCACACATGAATAGTTCTCCCATAAACTGGAAGGACATTAGAATTGAAGGGCCACACCACTTCAATATTTTCATTATCCATGTGGATGGTGTTCGAAGGTGCACATCTATAAAATTCAAAACTGACACTTTGCTGGAAGGGACTGTGGGCAGTTCAGGAGACAGGACTGGAATTTCAAATTATTTTGGTACACTGGAGGACCAGCAGGGAATCAAGAAAATGAAATTCAATAGGACAGTGGTTCAAATGATTCCTTAGGAAGGGTAAACCATGGCTGTGTCCAGAGAAGGGAGAATAACTGCCTGGGTGGGGGTACTGTGGCAGAGGATCTGGGGTTATAACACTGCCCAGGGTGAATATGAATTAACAGGGAGGAGAGGCAGGTCTCACCTGGAAGGCAACACCAGGCAGATCATAAATCCTGCTTAGCTGGGACTGAGGAGGCTTCAGCTGGAGTGAGAGGGTTTTGGGCTGCCCATGTCATGGGCAAATAGGAGAGATTTAGACAGATACCAGAAAGAAGGAGAAAAGTTTCAGGGAACAGGACCTGTGAGAAAAGTTGAAGTAGTTAAACCTTAATAAGAAAAGACTGAAAGAGGCCACAATGCAGTCTGGTTACACACTAAAGGACATTTCAGCAGAGGCTCAGGGGTTCTCCTGGGATGTAAGACAATGAGTACTAAGTTTAATTTCCAGCAAAAAGAAGATCCGTGTTAGATTATGAAATTTTAGCTCTTAAATCAACCATAAAGGACAACCATGAATTATCCTTTACTGGGTGTTTTTAAGAATACTTTAATAAGCTTTCTGTTGATGGACACCTACATCAGGGATGTTACATTTCTTTAAGCTCAGAAGTGACTTCCATTTCAATTGGGATCACAATCTCTATCTTTGGAAGTGATCAGAAAGCCATCCTGGAGATAAATCTCTCTGCCAGAAGCTCCATCAAAATCGATGCAGCTCCATGCAATACTGAAATAGATTTTATTAAAAAAAAAAAAAAAAAAGTGTTGTAAGTACATACAAGGATGTGAACAATGGATGTTAATCCATTCCTTTCAATCCAATGACAAAATAATAGTGTCCAAAAGCAAAGTTTTGCTGCTCCTATTTCAATTTTGAAAAAAAGGTTCAGCATCTGAAAGCTTTTCTAACTTTATTTTTTTTTTCTTTCCCTCAATTATATCACTTGGGATAATAAGAAGTAATACTTCTCACAAGCCCTTCCTCACTTAAACCATAGTGAGCTACAATATTCTTCCTACTCTTCATACCCACAGCAGACTTTTTCATAAATAAAGTCTGTGGGAGTCTGGTACTTCACATGTCAATATCCTGTCTTTCCCCATGCTCCTCACAATGGTAACCCCTGCCACGGTTATTATTTATTCAAAAAGTAATGAATAATAATAAATAATATAGATGATTGCTGAGGTGTGATTAATGAATAATGATAAATAGTGGGGGGGAGCATTGTTGCTTGTCAGATAATATCTATTTGTTACAAACCATGAAATAGGGCCGGAAAACCTCGTGCAGTGATGAAATAACCAATTCTGTCAGCATTTTCTGGAGGGTTCAAGGCTCACAGTAAGAGCCAGATTTTTTCAAAAATGCTCCATTTTCTATGCATTGATTTCTCTTAATGATCTACACCATGGTAATGCTTCTAGAGGCAGAGAATGAGCAAAGATTTACCCCTTTTTTTGGGTGGCTAAATAAGAAACAAACTTCTGAAAACCCACCAGCATTTCAGGTGCTGAGGTCTTGGGAATTGGGTGCTGAGGATTTAGGTTTAGTGTATTATTTTTCTTTAATATTGGCCTCACATGGCCAATTACATAAACCCCCAATCCACTGTAGGGGTAGAAATGTCATGATCTGAGAGAGAAAGAAGAAGGAAAAATGAGGAAGTGAATCCCCCTCTTGATTCTCATCTTAGTGGTAATGAGAAAAATTGTGGCTAATTATACTGGGTTAATTGGCATTTGCACAGGTGCAGATGTGACATGTAAGCACACACTCTGTTTGCTACAGATGTTAAAACCCATTTTTAATTTCATAAGGAATTACTTTGATTTAACAAAACGCTGGCACCTGAGGTGGATGTAAACTGACACGGTGACTGAGAGCAGCCAAGAATGTGTCCACTGCACCCAGGCCTTGCACTAAAACATGAAATCATCCCCCTGATGAAGAAACTGAGTGAAAATCTGAAAAAGAAGGAAACTGGAACTGCACTGGCACAGGTTGCCAAGAGAAGCTGTGGCTGCCCCATCCCTGGAGGTGTCCAAGGTCAGGTTTGACAGGGCTTGGAGCAACCTGGGCTAGTGGAGGTGTCCCTGCCCATGGCAGGGGGTTGGAATGAGATGTTATTTAAGATCCTTTCCAACTGAAGCCATTCTGTGATTTGATGAAATAAATGGGGGTTCTCAAGCTTCATTCCTGGTCTAAATAGAAGTGGACCTTCAGCTGGTTTTGCCAAGCCTGCAAGAGCCATGTTCAGATTGTCTCCATGGTCCATGGAGATTTGTGTCTGACAATACACACGGCAGTAATAAAAGAACACTTATAATTTTATTGAGGTGCAGACAAGACCTAAAGATTGATACCAAACTGTGGGAAGGGCAGGAGGAGCATTTATACTGCAAAGAATGCACAGCTCCGTGACTCTGCACCTGGATTTGCATCCACCCAGGAGTTACAGCTGGAATGGATTTCTGCATGTGAGCCTTGGCTCCTGGGGATGAGGAATGTGGGATGTGAGCACACAGAGTTGCCTGGCTGGGCTCCAAATCATGCATCTCAGCCATGGAACACGTACTTGTGGTGAGCTGGGAACACATTGGAGAGGGGATATGGACCTTGGAAAGCTGCTGTCAGATGTATTATGGATGTTACCTCCCTCTGTTGTGCCTGAGGGAAGAGCAGTGCCCTTGGGTTCATGCTGGTCAGAACTGTGGGAAGGACCAGTCAGCTTGTTTGGTTCTTATCAGCTCCTGGTTGACATCAGCACAATGAAAAGTGGCAGCAAAAAAGTCGATGGCAGAAAGAAGGGTCACTCTGGAGATGTGTCTCCTTTCCACATCCTTCCTAGGCAGTTCATCCTAAGAAGCTGCAGGGCAAAATATTTAGGTACTGCACCCCATTTACCATTTAAATCTGAGTATTATCAGGTTACCATTTTTACCTTTCTTTTCAGGGGTCTTTTGGTTTGGTTTCAGACCCTTCTTCCTCAGCTTCTACACCTGTCATGGTGCAGCTCTGCAGGCCACCACCTCTGGTCCCAGGGCAGCCAGATATTGAGCCCTACAGGGGTTTTCTTTCAAGAATCCTTGGGTCCCAAATGAACTTTTGGCTCTTATCCTTTATGCTGTCAGCCAGGATGGACAAAGTGCATATAGATTGAAGAAGAAAGGAGTGGGGACTCAGACATATTTCTTTGCTAAATTCTTATTGAAAGTTCTGATGAATTGCCCATCTCAGTGTAAGGGGAAGCCTTTTATGGCTTTCACACCGTCTCTGTCAGATGAGATGTTCCAGCCTGACACGCTTTCCTGACACATGTGGTTGCCTGTCTGAATTATCTCACGTCTCCTTTCTTCAAGCTACTCTTCACAGCAACACAATAAATAAAGAAACAAAAGGAGTAAATTAGAGCCATTGCTGACCCAACTATTTTGAAGCTAACTCCAATAGAGTGAAGTCATACTACTTCTCATTTTACTTTTCTTTAGTGCCTTCTTTGCCTCTTTCAGTTCACTCTGTGCCTCAGGACAGGTAGCAGTGCAAAAGCATCCAGGAAAATCAAGAGACAAGGATTGTTCCTAGCAGAAGGAAACATTTTTCCTGTTTTATAACAATGGCTTTTCAGCTAACAACCCTATGGATGTTGAAGTCACTCCTTTCAGCAGAGACCTTTGAAAAATCCCAGACTCTGACTTTGAATTCCACTTGGAAGCAAACGTTGAGCCAGCAGAGAATGGATCACATTGTTGTGCAAGGCTCCCTCTTTCTGTTCCAGGGAGGAGTTGGGCAGCACCACTGGGTTCCTCTGCATCATGATGACAAACATCTGATGGCATTTACTGACTTCCAGATTGTACTGAGGGGAACATCTAACAGCTGGATTGGCATTCCCAGCTCCTTTCTTTAGGGGTGTGGCAGAAATCTTTGGTGTGCAAGCAGCCTAGCAAAAAATCAGTGAGAGAGTGGGCGAGGAAGAGGAGGAAAATTACTTCAGATGATACCAGCAAACCTTCCTGAGATCAGACTTCCTCCTTTGGGATTATTTGAATCATCACCTTGCAAACTGCAGCAGAAAGACACAAGGAAAACATAGCAAGGAGAGACTGGGGGGGCACCAGGCTCTCACGGTGCTCTACCAGTGAATTGGTGATTAATAACAGGGAACTCACTGAGCTTCTCATGGGACTGGCTGCCTCTCAGACTTCGAGTTATTGATCCTTTTGAGTAGCCTTTAGGACATGGTTGCTATTTTCAAATGGGGAATTTTGGAAAACAAAACAAAAAGTACAAAAGTTCCGTCACTATTTTCATGTACAGCCACACAGAAATGAGGCAAAATCTCTGAGCCTCATTAATTTGTTTCCTCACAATTTTGCTTGTTTGTAGCACATGGAAGTACATTTTAATTTCTCAGTTCAATTGCTTTTTGCCATCATTTAATGCAACGTGTCCAGGTGTTGTGCAGACCACAGACTGAGAAATTGTTCTTTAGAGATCATGCCATGTGAGAGCATATGTGGTAAACAGAAGTGGGAAAGTTACTGAATGACCTCTAGTCAACCCTTTTGCTTTCCAGTAGGGTCAGGAAGATCAATGTTTTCCAAGACACAAACATATCTAGTCTGTTTTTAAAAGCCTCCAGTGATGGTGGTTTCACATTCTCCCCAGGCACAGTAGTAGGAGCTCTGAGAGCTCAGCTACCTTGAAAATCGAGGCTGAGCAAGGCAAGGTTTTCCTTCCACCCATGAAGACCTTGGAAAAGCAGAAAAGCAAGCAGGAAAAGCCCAGAGAGAGCTCTTAATGACCCCTCTGGGAAGCCTGTTTCTGGCAGCCACCTGAAACCCAGCATAGTCTGTGCAGATGAATTGCAGGTGCTTCCATCCTATAAGTCTGTGAAGTTTCCTTTCACTTTAATATTTATAGGAAGCCACTATAACATATCAAACGTCTGCTCATCTTTACTCCATTACTCATGAGAGAGATAACTCAATATGTCAAATATGCCCTGATCAAGGGGCAATTTCTCTTCTCCCCATGCCAAATGCAGACCAGGTGTAAATGGATGCATCTCCATGAAAATTGTATCTTTTTATGCTGGCACTGAGCACAGCCCTCTTGCTCAGTCTACTGGAACATTTCCCAGATACCAATGTCAGCTCCTCAGTTCAATCCAAAGCGCATCATATGGCCCTTTTCTTTAACCAGCCCCACGGAAAGAACAGGCTCGAATTGTGCTTTCATGCCTTAGTACTTTGTTTAAGAGCATGAAATTGTCTCTTGGTGAGAGAGATGGAGTCTTTCAAGCTAGCAAAGAGGAGAGACATTTTTAAGCACCCTAACCCAGAGGAGTGTAATAGCTGCTGAGGCCAGGATTCATCTCCCTTCTCTTTAGAAGTGGAACAGTGAGAGGTCTGAGATAATCACCCCAATCTCTCTTCAGGCTGGGGCTCTGGGTACCTCCAGAGGCAATTCATCTGACCCAGATTAGACCCTGTTCTTGAGAGGGAAATGAGGCATCTTCCAGGGGAGTCTATTTCTGCTGGCTGTAGAGGCAGCCTGGCGTGACTACATCAGGCTTAGATGTTGAACACCTAGAAGTTTAAATTAAGGAAATGAGTCTTACTCCGCCTGGCATACAAAATTTCAGCAGTTTAGCTGATGTAAATCCCTGTGCATTAAGAACAGCTTATGAAATTTTACTTCAACCTTGTGTTGTGCTGATTGAGTTCAAGCTTTGAGAAACAAAAAAGGGGGGGAATATACTCATGCAGACATTTTACTGCAACACTTCAGAAAATTGGGGAATTCTGGAGTACTCCCAGCTCCCACAAGTTCCTTTGGAAATTTAGGATAATTCCATGATTAAACTAGACTTGGAGAATGCACCCAGAAAAAAAAATCTTTCAGAACTACTGTTGTGTAGGGCACAGAGAATAAACAGTGCAGCTTTAAGGAGTCTTTTTTCAGTTGGTTGGTTGTTTTTTTTTCCTCTTTTGAATCTCAGAGATCTCATTCACGTTCAGAGTTCCTCTGGCTTCATCGTTATCTGTTGTGCTTAGGTGGGTTTAATATGAGTTTTCATTGACCTTTCTGGTTTGGGTTTTTTTTGTTTCCCTGCTTTATTACACTCCCTTCTTCCCCTACTCCTGCATCTCCAAGTAAATCCAAGGCAGCTTTATTATTTATAGAGAAGCATAAATATCTCTGTTGCTTTATATACCAGTACAAATGCTGACCTCAGTGTTCTCATCACATAAATATCCAGAAGATACTAAAGCCTATAGTACAAGTGTTGGAATGGGAACATCACCATGGAATTGGAGTGATGAGGTCACAACTATGAACCCACTGTGTTTTGTGGGAGAGGGTTATTGTGTTTGCTTATTGTGTTGTGTTCCTGCCCATGGCAGGGGGGTTGGAACTGGATGCTCTTTAAGGTCCCTTCCAACCAAAACCATCCTGTGATCCTGTGATCTTCTATAAAGGGAGAACTAGACATTTTATAGCCTTAAAGGTGAAAGGCAAACAGAGAAAATAGGAGTCATGTTATCACTGAATCATGGAATCCCAGCATGGATTGGCTTGGAAGGGACCTCTAAGATAAATTGGTTCTATCCCCGTGCCATGGGCAGGGACATCTTCAACCAGACCAGGTTGTTCCAAGCCCCATCCAGCCTGATCCTGAACACTTCCAGGGATGGGGCAGTTTCTCTGGGCAACGTTTTATTTATGTTTCATGAAGGGTGACTTCAGACCAGCTATAGTTCTGCCCTCTGAGTTCAGTGGCAGTCAGTACCTGCATTAATTTCAGCAGGAGAAACACAGCCCAAGTTCAGTGGCAACTTGAGTGTTCAGTGGGGACAAGAGGAGACTAGAACACTTCAGCAGAGCTCATTTGGATGCCACTTGGGTCTGTGCAATTCTACTGCAGCACTGTCAGTATGTTCTTCCTTTTATATGGAGGAAACATTTCAAGTGTTGCCTGTGTGGAAGGTAAAGAGGCCCAGGCAATTGATGTGCTCAAGTACATGTCTTTGAATGAGGTGAGTAAATGTAAAATCATTGAGGAATAAAAAAATATTTCTGGGTACAGATGAAGTTCATCCTGTGCTATGTTAGTCTTGATGCAATCATGAATTATATTGGCTAAAATTATTATGAGATGTTTTCACAATGCAGGAAAAAAAAAAAAAAGCTAGACTTAATGCATTTAAATCTTAAAGGAAAAAAAGGAAAAGGTTTGATGTACCCAAGTGAGGCAGATACCACATGTAACAGATCTGTGTTAATAGAACAAGCATTATAACATCTCTGACACAGAATGCACTGGTCTGCATACATCCATGACCCTGCACACACCAGCAGAGGCACACACACTTCTCATCCTGTATTTATATATATGAATGCTGTTATATTAAAAGTTTCCCAGCTCAAAAGCCACTAGCAGACTCTCCTGACTACACACAGACAAAAATATACACAGGCACAAACTGCATTCTGCTCAGTGATACAACAATTTGCCATTTTACATCACCATCTTTATCCAAATCAGTATTATGATATGCTCGCTGCTGGGATATATTTCAAGCTATATGAGCAGGTGTGAGGGGGAAATGAAACCACCTCAAACCCAGACCCAATAAGGTCTGCCTGTTAATACAGGTCTGCCTGGTCAATAATATTCTCAGATCTTTAGGATATGCATCCATCACAATAAAACTCATACAGATGCATATTCTAAATTCATATACCCTCCTTCCCCAAGTTGTACCTGGGAACATACCTACATCTAAACTTAGGAAACTCTACCCAGACCTCAGCTACCATCTAGTTACTCCCACACACTCCCTTCCACAGACACCATTTTTTAAAAAATCCCTCTTCTCCTGAAGTCAGAAATAAGTCCCAGGAAGCTGCCAGAGGTTTAGAAACTAAGCCAGCCGTGCGCGGCTCCGGTGCTGCTGACATTACCAGACAGCATTAATTTAATTCCACTCAGTTATGCTTTTAAATTTGATTTGAAAAATGTGTCATAAAATACCATTAAGTGCCGTGCAGCATTTGGAAGCAGGCTGTGATGTTCCCTGCACTGACAAAGTCATGGGGAAGGGAATGTAATTTTCATAGTTAAGTACTGGGGGGCATGTTGGGAGAGATTTCTTTAGAAAGTGGGTTGAGTGAATCAAGAATCTCAAATAAACATTATAGTCACTAAATATTTTTGTGGTGTAGCAGATCCAGAGAACCCTGATTTAATGCTTTAAGGCCAAGGGTTGATGGAGAAAGAAAAGATACATGTGAAGGCTTCCAGATCAGTGGGTTTATCCAGAGAGGAGAAAAGGGAAGGAATCTGTGAAGCACAGGTTTAATAGAAACATAGAATGGTTTGGGTTGGGAGGGATGTTAAAACTCATCTCATTCCACTCCCTGCCATGGACAGGGACACCTCCCACTATTCCAGGGTGCTCCAAACCCCATCCAACCTGGCCTTGGACACTTCCAGGGATGGGGCAGCCACAGCTTCTCTGCCCAAC